>JAZHYW010037451.1:0-52535 GCA_037355805.1 Ixodes ricinus
CTTCTGCTACGCTCACACTTAAAGTGGAAACGGAGTATGGTACGTTTTAGAAGATCAAATATTTTACCGAATCGCACACCCATATCACGCACGTCACAATGGTATGCTTGGAAGCAGTATTATGAGCTGCCGATATCCGAAAATACAATTTGCGTAAACTCTCTCAGCAACTCGCCCCGGCTCCCCTGAGCTCAAATAAATATCAATATCTTTGTCAACCGTTCGAAGCGTACTTTATGCCGTACGTCAGCGGATACATTAGGGATGAAAAAAATAACCCAAGGCAATGTTGCGAGTGTAAAATTGGGATGCAAACGCCAAATTATGAACTGCACAAAAATCTTAAACTTACTAAATCACTGGTTTCCACAAAAAAATAAAAATCAAAATCGCTTACCTTTACGTGTTTTCGTAGGTTCGAATTCGTGAACTTCGCAGATGAAAGAAGCTTTCTTTCGGGGAGGCAGAGTAGGCAGTGAAACTCTAAATTCGCAGTTCCCTTGGTGCCTTTCAATTTAAACATTGGATCCAAGGAGGGCCATGTCGACAGTGCAAGAGGCATGCTGAATGCTCACTGCTGGGACCTTTCGCGTATTTTGTAGCCGTGGATCAGGGAGCTAGAGGCGGGACCTCAGTAGAAAATATTTAACAGCAGAAAAAAAACAGTTCATATAGATAAAACATTCCTACATAAGTACGAGGAGAAAAAGAGAGTCAAGAGAAAGACAGGATTTGACAAGGGCTACACCCTACTAAGACAACATTACCGCAAAATTCTTGCAAAAAAAAAAAGCTAAGCAAGAGAAACAGAAAAAATTCGTAGAAAACTCATCAGCGGATGTGGTGACTATTGTGAGTATCGTTCTCCAAGACGACACTAGGTTCGCTTGTAGGCTGAGCTAGGGCTCTGGTGTTTGTCTCTACTTGACCAGAAAGCTGAAAACCTCGAGTCTCCATCACGGGAAGGAAACGACATGCTTTCTTTGCCGTGTAACAAGAAAAATATAAGAAAGATGTCACGTAAAAACGTCAGAAGGCACTGGAGTTCTAAAATTGTTCTTCGAACTGGACGGCATCTGGCCTTTTGTCCCGTAAAGCTCCGTATTCGGAACTCACAGCGACTCCGACTCCTCCCCCCACACAACGCAAACAAGCAAAAATAGGAAGGGGAGGCTGACTCCCCACCGTCCTCGGTGCACACTAAGTTGTAGTGGCTACTGTTTTTGTTTAAAGAAAAAGACGCGAAAGAAAGCTATTACTTCAACTTCGAGCTTGTTTTCAGGGTGTTGCTTATGTGTTTATTCACGTCCTTCCGCTTCTGAAATCTGAGCGCGGGCTGGGAAGGCATCGCACAAACTTCCCGATAATGATCTTAGCAAAAGAAACAGCAGACGCAGCAGACCCACCCCACAGTTCCAGTTTGGGAGATCCGTGCCATGTGACATTTTTATGGGCCGTTACTCTTCTATTCTTCTTTCGCCCCACTCGGAATCAAGCGCCCAAGGCTCAGAAGGGGCTTCTCTTTCTGAGAAAAAGCGACCGAAACGCGGCGTTTTTGCATCGTGAAAGCGACCCTTCAGTTGTCTTAAGAAACCTCTCTAGCTGTGTGAAAACTCCCGTTTTCTTTCGTTGTCTACATTTGTCGGGGCCCCCCTCTTGTTACCGTGCTAAGAGGATAGCAAAGTCAACTCCCCCTCTGTTTCCCTCTTTCCACCTTCTTTTTTTCTTTGCCGAGATCCCGTCACAACCTTTTAGCTTCAGTCTATATCCCCTCCCCCCCCCCTTCCCCCCGCCCCAACTCGGTGACGCTACTCAAAAATCATATTTTTACAATTATGCTTAAAATATTGAAAAAAAAATTGAAATAGCAAAAGAATGTAACGAGTAACTTGTGGTAATCCGCTACTAAAAAAGTAATGAAATTACGTTAGAAATTACATTTCTAGAAAAGTAACGGATTAATTACAAAATTACTCAAAAAGTAATTAATTACAAGTAATCCCGTTACTTGTAACGGATTACTTCCAAGTCTGCATCTAAGGGAGTTTCTGGCGTGGATGCGTCTGGATTGAAAAACGCCAGTCCACTCACGCTCATCGTGAAAGCCTTCTCTGAGAGGCGCCCGCCTGCAGCTCTCGTTAACACAGGCGGTGTTGACTCCTGCTTGAGTAATGTGAAAAATATGGCCTCCGATCGATTTCAGCATTATTTTAGGAGCAGTACCATACGGCGACTAACATCCAGCAGGAGTCTCTGGCGTGGATACGTCTGGATTGAAACGCCGTCCACTCACGCTCACGGGAAAGCCGTCTCTGAGAGGTGCCCACCTGTGGCTCTCGTTAACACGGGCAGTGGTGACTCCTGCGCGGTGCAATCCGGAAAATGAATGCTGCCGGTCTGATTTACAGCCGCTATTCTTAGAGCAGTACCATATGGCGACTAATGTCTGGCGGAGTTCCTGGCGGATGCGTCTGATTAGCGCCGTCCACTCACGTCTACGGGAAGCCTTCTCCCTGAGAGGGTGCCCACCTGTAGCTCTCGTTAACACGGGCAGTGTTGACCTCGCTATCTCGAGTAATCTGGTGCTATGGCTTCCGATCGACTCTGGGCCGACATTTCCGAGCGGTACCATATGGCGACTAACGCTGGCAGGCTTCTGGCGTGGATGCGTCTGGATTGAAAGCGCCCCGTCCTCACGCATCCTGGGAAGCCTTCTCTGAGAGGTGCCCACCTGCTGGCTCTCGTTAACACAGGCAGTGTTGACAACCCTGGCTTGAGTAATCTGAAAAATATGGCTTCCGGATCGACATTCCGGCATTATTTAGGAGCAGGTACCATATGGCGACTAACGTACTAACGGAGTTCCTGGCAGTGGATGCTGCCTGGACCGAAGCGCCGTCCTGCTCACGCCACGTGAGCCTTCTCTGAGAGAGGTGCCCACCTGTAGCCTCTGCTCAACAAGGGCAGTGTTGACTCCTGCTTGAGTAATCTGAAAAATATGCTTCCTGATCGATTTCAGCATTATTTTTAGGAGCAGTACCATATGGCGACTAACATGTAACGGAGTTTCTGGGCGTGGATGCGTCTGGATTGAAACGCCAGGTCACTCGCAGCTCATCGGAAGCCTTCTCTGAGAGGTGCCCACCTGTAGCTCCTCGTTAACACATTGGCAGTGTTGTTCCCTGCTTGAGTAATCACGGGAAAATATGGCTTCCGGATCGATTCTCAGGCATTATTTTGGAGCAGTACCATTATGGCGAGACTAACATCTAATCCTGGAGTTCCTGGCGGAGTGCGCGTCTGGATTGAAGCTGCCAGTCACACTCATACCACGGAAAGCCTTCTCCGAGAGGTGCCCTGGCCTGTAGCTCTCGTTAACACGGGCGAGTGTTGACTCCGCGCTTGAGTAATCTGAAAATACTGCTGGCCTCCGATCGATTTCGGCATTGTTTTACGAGCAGTGCCCTATGGCGACTAACATTCCAACGGAGTTTCGGCGTGGATGCGTCTAGGATTGAAAGCCTCCCCCACGCTCATATTTGCTCGCTTGAGGCACCATATGGCTCGACTATTTCACTTATTTTAGCAGTACCTATATGGCACCAATATCTAACGGAGTTTCTGGCTGGATGCGTCTCGATTGAAACGCCGTCCATCACGTCATCGAAGCCTTCTGAAGGTGCCCACCTAGCTCTTGTTAACAAAGGGTGTTGACTCCTGCTTGAGTAATCTTGCAAAACATGGCTTCCGATCGATTTCGACATTATTTTAGGAGCAGTACCATATGGCGACTAACATCTAACGGAGTTTCTGGCGTGGGATGCTGGTCTACGGAAACGCTGTCTTCAGCTCGTCCACTCACCGCTCGCGGAAAGCCTTCTCTGGCGAGAGGTGCCTGTCTGTAGCTCTCGTTATACGGTGCCGCGTGTTGACTTCGCTTCGGGAGTAATCTGGAAAATATGGCTTCCGATCGATTCGAGCATTATTTTAGGAGCAGTACCACATGGCGACTTCGGTCATCTAGACTGGAGCTTCATGGATGCTGCCTGGTTGAAACGCCGCCGTCCACTCACGCTCACGGAAAGCCTTCCCTGAGAGGTGCCCACCTGTAGGCTCTCGTTAATCAGGGCAGTGTGTTGACTCCTGCTTATAATCTGAAAATATGGCTTCCGATCGATTTCAGCATTATTTTTAGAGAAAATTATATGGCGACCAACATTTAACGGAGTTTCTGGCGTGGATGCGTCTGGATTGAAACGCCTGTTCACTCACGCTCATCGAAGCCTCTCTGAGAGGTGCCTACCCGTAGCCTGTTAACAAAGGCAGGTTGACTCCTGCTTGTTAACGGAAAATATGGCTTCCTGATCGATTGCATTATTTAGAGAAAATTCATATGGCGACTAACATCTAACGAGTTTGGCGGATGCGCTCTGATTGAAACGCCGCCCACTACTATCGCAGCCTTTCTGAGAGGTGCCCACCTGCAGCTCTCTTGTTAACAAAGGCAGTGTTGACTCCGCTTGAGTAATCTGGAAAAATATGGCTTCCGATCGATTTATATTATTTTTAGGAGTAACATATGGCGACTAAATATCTAACAGAGTTTCGGCGATGCCTGGATTATAACGTCGCCCACTCACGCCACGAAAGCTTTCTGAGAGGTGTGCCCACCTGTAGCTCTCGTTAACAAAGGCAGTGTTGACCTCGTTGAGTAATCTGGAAAAATATGGCTCACCGATTTCAAAGGCATTTTAGGAGCAGTACCATATGGCGACTAACATCTAACGGTTCCCATGGACAGCGCCTGGATTGAAATCGCCGGCCCACTCACGCCACGGAAAGCCTTCGAGAGGTAGCCCACCTGTAGCTCGTTAACAAGGCAGTGTTGACTTACAGCACTGGTGATTATGGCTTCCGATCGATTCTACCATTATTTTAGGAGAAAATTACATGGCGACTAACATCTAACGGAATTTCTGGCGTGGATGCCTGATTAAACAGCCACCACTACCGCCACGGAAAGCCTTCATGAGGTGCCCACCAGGCTCTCGTTAACAAAGGCAGTGCTGACTTCGCTTGAGTAATCTGAAAAATATGGCTCTGATCGATTTGAGTATCATTTTAGAGCAGTACCATACGGCGACTAACATCCAACGGATGTTTCTAGCAGGGATGCGTCTGGATTGAAACTGCCGTCCACTCGCGCTCACGGAAAGCCCTCTCTGAGAGGTCCCAGCCAGTAGCGCCTGTCCGCTCTCGTTAACCCAGGCAGTGTTGACTCCGCTTGGATAATCTGGAAAATATGTGCTTCCGATCGATTTCAGCGTTGTTTTGTGACCAGTGGCATACGGCGACTAACATCTAACGGATGCCTCTGGCAGCGCGGTGCTGATCTGGATCGCCACCACCACGCCAATGAAAGCCTTCGAGAGGTGCCCACCTGTAGCTCTCGTTAACAAGGGCAGTGTCACCCCTTATTATAATCTCTGAAGAATATGGTTTCCGATCGATTTCAACATATTTTAGGAGTAGTACCATATGGCTTACTAACATCTAACTTAATTTCAAGGGATGTCTGGATTTGAAACGCCGTCCACTCACCACGAAAAGCCTTCTGAGAGGTGCCCACCCAGAAATTACAATTAAAGGCAGTGTTGACTCCTGCTTGGAGTAATCTGAAAAGCCATGGCTTCCTGATCGATTTGAGCATTGTTCTTAGGAGCAGTACCATCAGGCGACTCAACATCCAACGGATGTTTCTGGCGTGGATGCGTCTGGATTGGAAACGCCGTCCACTCACGCTCGCGGGAAGCCCTCTCTGAGAGGTGCCCAACCTGTAGTTCGCCTGTCCACTCGCGTTACCCATGCAGTGTCCGCTCCCGCTTGGAGTAATCTGGAAAATACTGGCTTCCGATCGATTTCAGCATTATTTTGGAGCAGTACCATATAGCAACTAACATCTAACGGAGTTTCTGGCATGGATGCGTCTGGATTGGAACGCCGTCCACTCACGCTCACGGAAGCCTTCTGAGAGGTGCCCACCTCGTACGCTCTCGTTAACACAGGCAGTGTTGACTCCTGCTTGAGTAATCCTGACGTGCCAAGCTTCCGATCGATTTGAAGACATTTGGGAGCAGTCCTATGGCGACTAACATCAACGAGCTTCTGCAGGATCGTCTACTGAAACGCCGTCCAATGCGCTCCGGAAGCCCTTCTGAGAGGTCCCACTCGTACCTCTCGTTAACCCAGCAGTGTCGCTCCCGCAGGATAATCTGAAAAATATGGCTATTCCGATCGATTTCAGCATTGTTCTAGGAGCAGTACCATACGGCGACTAACATCCAACGGATGTTTCTAGCGTGGATGCGTCTGGATTGAAACGCCGTCCATTCACGCTCACGGGAAGCCTCCTCTCTCGAGAGATCCCAACCTGTAGCGCCTGTCTACTCTCGTTAACCCGTGGCAGTGTTTGATTCCCGCTTGGAGTAATCTGAAAAATATGGCTTCCGATCGATTTCAGCATTATTTTAGGAGCAGTAACATACGGCGACTAACATCTAACGGATGTTTCTGGCGTGGATGCGTCTGGATTGAAACGCCGTCCACTCACGCTCACGGGAAGCCTTCTCTGAGAGATGCCCAACCTGTAGCGTCTGTCACACGTGGCAGTGTTGACTCCTGCTTGAGATAATCTGAAAAATATGGCTTCCGATCGATTTCGGCATTATTTTAGGAGCAGTACCATATGGCGACTAACATCTAAATGAGTTTCTGGCGTGGATGCGTCTGGATTGAAACGCCGTCCATTCACGCTCACGGGAAGCCTCTCTGAGAGATGCCCAACCAGGAGCGCCTGTCTACTCTCGTTAGCCGCAGTGTTGACTCCTGCTTGGAGTAATCTGAAAAATATGGCTTCCGATCGATTTCGGCATTGTTCTAGGACCAGTACCATACGGCGACTAACATCTAAACGGATGTTTCTGGCGTGGATGCGTCTGGATTGAAACGCCGTTCATTCACGCTCACGGGAAGCCCTCTCTGAGAGAGTGCCCAACCAGTAGCGCCTGTCTACTCGTTAACCCATGCAGTGTTTGTTCCCGCTTGGAGTAATCTGAAAAATATGGCTTCCGATCGATTTCAGCATTGTTTTAGGACCAGTACCATACGGCGACTAACATCAAACGATGTTTCTAGCATGGATGCGTCTGGATTGAAACTGCCGTTCATTCACGCTCACGGGAAGCCCTCTCTGAGAGAGTGCCCACCTGTAGCTACTCTCGTTAACCCATGCAGTGTTTGATTCCCTCTTGGATAATCTGAAAAATATGGCTTCCGATCGATTTCAGCATTGTTTTAGGACCAGTACCATACGGCGACTAACATCAAACGATGTTTCTAGCATGGATGCGTCTGGATTGAAACTCCGTTCACTCACGCTCACGGGAAGCCCTCTCTGAGAGTCCCAACCAGTAGCGCCTGTCTGCTCTCGTTAACCCGTGCAGTGTTTGATTCCTGCTTGGATAATCTGAAAAATATGGCTTCCGATCGATTTCAGCGTTGTTTTAGGACCAGTACCATGACGGCGTACTAACATCTAACGATGTTTCTAGCATGGATGCGTCTGGATTGAAACTCCGTTCATTCACGCTCACGGGAAGCCCTCTCTGAGAAGTCCCAACCAGTAGCGCCTGTCTACTCTCGTTACCCCATGCAGTGTTTGTTCCAGCTTGGATAATCTGAAAAATATGGCTTCCGATCGATTTCAGCATTGTTCTAGGACCAGTACCATACGGCGACTAACATCAAACGATGTTTCTAGCATGGATGCGTCTGGATTGAAACTCCGTTCATTCACGCTCACGGGAAGCCCTCTCTGAGAAGTGCCCAGCCAGTAGCGCCTGTCTACTCTCGTTACCCCATGCAGTGTTTGTTCGAGCTTGGATAATCTGAAAAATATGGCTTCCGATCGATTTCAGCATTGTTTTAGGACCAGTACCATACGGCGACTAACATCAAACGATGTTTCTAGCATGGATGCGTCTGGATTGAAACTCCGTTCATTCACGCTCACGGGAAGCCCTCTCTGAGAAGTCCCAACCAGTAGCGCCTGTCTACTCTGTTACCCCATGCAGTGTTTGTTCCCGCTTGGATAATCTGAAAAATATGGCTTCCGATCGATTTCAGCATTGTTTTAGGACCAGTACCATACGGCGACTAACATCAAACGATGTTTCTAGCATGGATGCGTCTGGATTGAAACTCCGTTCATTCACGCTCACGGGAAGCCCTCTCTGAGAAGTCCCAACCAGTAGCGCCTGTCTACTCTCGTTAACCCATGCAGTGTTTGTTCCTGCTTGGATAATCTGAAAAATATGGCTTCCGATCGATTTCAGCATTGTTCTAGGACCAGTACCATACGGCGACTAACATCAAACGATGTTTCTAGCATGGATGCGTCTGGATTGAAACTCCGTTCATTCACGCTCACGGGAAGCCCTCTCTGAGAAGTCCCAACCAGTAGCGCCTGTCTACTCTCGTTAACCCATGCAGTGTTTGTTCCTGCTTGGATAATCTGAAAAATATGGCTTCCGATCGATTTCAGCATTGTTCTAGGACCAGTACCATACGGCGACTAACATCAAACGATGTTTCTAGCATGGATGCGTCTGGATTGAAACTCCGTTCATTCACGCTCACGGGAAGCCCTCTCTGAGAAGTCCCAACCAGTAGCGCCTGTCTACTCTCGTTAACCCATGCAGTGTTTGTTCCCGCTTGGATAATCTGAAAAATATGGCTTCCGATCGATTTCAGCATTGTTTTAGGACCAGTACCATACGGCGACTAACATCAAACGATGTTTCTAGCATGGATGCGTCTGGATTGAAACTCCGTTCATTCACGCTCACGGGAAGCCCTCTCTGAGAAGTCCCAACCAGTAGCGCCTGTCTACTCTCGTTAACCCATGCAGTGTTTGTTCCCGCTTGGATAATCTGAAAAATATGGCTTCCGATCGATTTCAGCATTGTTTTAGGACCAGTACCATACGGCGACTAACATCAAACGATGTTTCTAGCATGGATGCGTCTGGATTGAAACTCCGTTCATTCACGCTCACGGGAAGCCCTCTCTGAGAAGTCCCAACCAGTAGCGCCTGTCTACTCTCGTTAACCCATGCAGTGTTTGTTCCCGCTTGGATAATCTGAAAAATATGGCTTCCGATCGATTTCAGCGTTGTTTTAGGACCAGTACCATACGGCGACTAACATCAAACGATGTTTCTAGCATGGATGCGTCTGGATTGAAACTCCGTTCATTCACGCTCACGGGAAGCCCTCTCTGAGAAGTCCCAACCAGTAGCGCCTGTCTACTCTCGTTAACCCATGCAGTGTTTGTTCCCGCTTGGATAATCTGAAAAATATGGCTTCCGATCGATTTCAGCATTGTTCTAGGACCAGTACCATACGGCGACTAACATCAAACGATGTTTCTAGCATGGATGCGTCTGGATTGAAACTCCGTTCATTCACGCTCACGGGAAGCCCTCTCTGAGAAGTCCCAACCAGTAGCGCCTGTCTACTCTCGTTACCCCATGCAGTGTTTGTTCCTGCTTGGATAATCTGAAAAATATGGCTTCCGATCGATTTCAGCATTGTTTTAGGACCAGTACCATACGGCGACTAACATCAAACGATGTTTCTAGCATGGATGCGTCTGGATTGAAACTCCGTTCATTCACGCTCACGGGAAGCCCTCTCTGAGAAGTCCCAACCAGTAGCGCCTGTCTACTCTCGTTAACCCATGCAGTGTTTGTTCCCGCTTGGATAATCTGAAAAATATGGCTTCCGATCGATTTCAGCATTGTTTTAGGACCAGTACCATACGGCGACTAACATCAAACGATGTTTCTAGCATGGATGCGTCTGGATTGAAACTCCGTTCATTCACGCTCACGGGAAGCCCTCTCTGAGAAGTCCCAACCAGTAGCGCCTGTCTACTCTCGTTAACCCATGCAGTGTTTGTTCCCGCTTGGATAATCTGAAAAATATGGCTTCCGATCGATTTCAGCATTGTTTTAGGACCAGTACCATACGGCGACTAACATCAAACGATGTTTCTAGCATGGATGCGTCTGGATTGAAACTCCGTTCATTCACGCTCACGGGAAGCCCTCTCTGAGAAGTCCCAACCAGTAGCGCCTGTCTACTCTCGTTAACCCATGCAGTGTTTGTTCCTGCTTGGATAATCTGAAAAATATGGCTTCCGATCGATTTCAGCATTGTTTTAGGACCAGTACCATACGGCGACTAACATCAAACGATGTTTCTAGCATGGATGCGTCTGGATTGAAACTCCGTTCATTCACGCTCACGGGAAGCCCTCTCTGAGAAGTCCCAACCAGTAGCGCCTGTCTACTCTCGTTAACCCATGCAGTGTTTGTTCCCGCTTGGATAATCTGAAAAATATGGCTTCCGATCGATTTCAGCATTGTTTTAGGACCAGTACCATACGGCGACTAACATCAAACGATGTTTCTAGCATGGATGCGTCTGGATTGAAACTCCGTTCATTCACGCTCACGGGAAGCCCTCTCTGAGAAGTCCCAACCAGTAGCGCCTGTCTACTCTCGTTAACCCATGCAGTGTTTGTTCCTGCTTGGATAATCTGAAAAATATGGCTTCCGATCGATTTCAGCATTGTTTTAGGACCAGTACCATACGGCGACTAACATCAAACGATGTTTCTAGCATGGATGCGTCTGGATTGAAACTCCGTTCATTCACGCTCACGGGAAGCCCTCTCTGAGAAGTCCCAACCAGTAGCGCCTGTCTACTCTCGTTAACCCATGCAGTGTTTGTTCCTGCTTGGATAATCTGAAAAATATGGCTTCCGATCGATTTCAGCATTGTTTTAGGACCAGTACCATACGGCGACTAACATCAAACGATGTTTCTAGCATGGATGCGTCTGGATTGAAACTCCGTTCATTCACGCTCACGGGAAGCCCTCTCTGAGAAGTCCCAACCAGTAGCGCCTGTCTACTCTCGTTAACCCATGCAGTGTTTGATTCCTGCTTGGATAATCTGAAAAATATGGCTTCCGATCGATTTCAGCATTGTTTTAGGACCAGTACCATACGGCGACTAACATCTAACGATGTTTCTAGCATGGATGCGTCTGGATTGAAACTCCGTTCATTCACGCTCACGGGAAGCCCTCTCTGAGAAGTCCCAACCAGTAGCGCCTGTCTACTCTCGTTAACCCATGCAGTGTTTGTTCCTGCTTGAATAATCTGAAAAATATGGCTTCCGATCGATTTCAGCATTGTTCTAGGACCAGTACCATATGGCGACTAACATCAAACGATGTTTCTAGCATGGATGCGTCTGGATTGAAACTCCGTTCATTCACGCTCACGGGAAGCCCTCTCTGAGAAGTCCCAACCAGTAGCGCCTGTCTACTCCGTTAACCCAGGCAGTGTTTGATTCCTGCTTGGATAATCTGGAAAATATGGCTTCCGATCGATTTCAGCATTGTTTTAGGACCAGTACCATATGGCGACTAACATCTAACGGATGTTTCTAGCGTGGATGCGTCTGGATTGAAACGCCGTCCACTCACGCTCACGGGAAGCCTTCTCTGAGAGGTGCCCACCTGTAGCGCCTGTCTCTCGTTAACACAGGCAGTGTTTGACTCCTGCTTGAGTAATCTGAAAAATATGGCTTCCGATCGATTTCAGCATTATTTTAGGAGCAGTACCATATGGCGACTAACATCTAACGGAGTTTCTGGCGTGGATGCGTCTGGATTGAAACGCCGTCCACTCACGCTCACGGGAAGCCTTCTCTGAGAGGTGCCCACCTGTAGCTCTTCGTTAACACAGGCAGTGTTGACTCCTGCTTGAGTAATCTGAAAAATATGGCTTCCGATCGATTTCAGCATTATTTTAGGAGCAGTACCATATGGCGACTAACATCTAACGGAGTTTCTGGCGTGGATGCGTCTGGATTGAAACGCCGTCCACTCACGCTCACGGGAAGCCTTCTCTGAGAGGTGCCCACCTGTAGCTCTCGTTAACACAGGCAGTGTTGACTCCTGCTTGAGTAATCTGAAAAATATGGCTTCCGATCGATTTCAGCATTATTTTAGGAGCAGTACCATATGGCGACTAACATCTAACGGAGTTTCTGGCGTGGATGCGTCTGGATTGAAACGCCGTCCACTCACGCTCACGGGAAGCCTTCTCTGAGAGGTGCCCACCTGTAGCTCTCGTTAACACAGGCAGTGTTGACTCCTTCTTGAGTAATCTGAAAAATATGGCTTCCGATCGATTTCAGCATTATTTTAGGAGCAGTACCATATGGCGACTAACATCTAACGGAGTTTCTGGCGTGGATGCGTCTGGATTGAAACGCCGTCCACTCACGCTCACGGGAAGCCTTCTCTGAGAGGTGCCCACCTGTAGCTCTCGTTAACACAGGCAGTGTTGACTCCTGCTTGAGTAATCTGAAAAATATGGCTTCCGATCGATTTCAGCATTATTTTAGGAGCAGTACCATATGGCGACTAACATCTAACGGAGTTTCTGGCGTGGATGCGTCTGGATTGAAACGCCGTCCACTCACGCTCACGGGAAGCCTTCTCTGAGAGGTGCCCACCTGTAGCTCTCGTTAACACAGGCAGTGTTGACTCCTGCTTGAGTAATCTGAAAAATATGGCTTCCGATCGATTTCAGCATTATTTTAGGAGCAGTACCATATGGCGACTAACATCTAACGGAGTTTCTGGCGTGGATGCGTCTGGATTGAAACGCCGTCCACTCACGCTCACGGGAAGCCTTCTCTGAGAGGTGCCCACCTGTAGCTCTCGTTAACACAGGCAGTGTTGACTCCTTCTTGAGTAATCTGAAAAATATGGCTTCCGATCGATTTCAGCATTATTTTAGGAGCAGTACCATATGGCGACTAACATCTAACGGAGTTTCTGGCGTGGATGCGTCTGGATTGAAACGCCGTCCACTCACGCTCACGGGAAGCCTTCTCTGAGAGGTGCCCACCTGTAGCTCTCGTTAACACGGGCAGTGTTGACTCCTTCTTGAGTAATCTGAAAAATATGGCTTCCGATCGATTTCAGCATTATTTTAGGAGCAGTACCATATGGCGACTAACATCTAACGGAGTTTCTGGCGTGGATGCGTCTGGATTGAAACGCCGTCCACTCACGCTCACGGGAAGCCTTCTCTGAGAGATGCCCACCTGTAGCTCTCGTTAACACAGGCAGTGTTGACTCCTGCTTGAGTAATCTGAAAAATATGGCTTCCGATCGATTTCAGCATTATTTTAGGAGCAGTACCATATGGCGACTAACATCTAACGGAGTTTCTGGCGTGGATGCGTCTGGATTGAAACGCCGTCCACTCACGCTCACGGGAAGCCTTCTCTGAGAGATGCCCACCTGTAGCTCTCGTTAACACAGGCAGTGTTGACTCCTGCTTGAGTAATCTGAAAAATATGGCTTCCGATCGATTTCAGCATTATTTTAGGAGCAGTACCATATGGCGACTAACATCTAACGGAGTTTCTGGCGTGGATGCGTCTGGATTGAAACGCCGTCCACTCACGCTCACGGGAAGCCTTCTCTGAGAGGTGCCCACCTGTAGCTCTCGTTAACACAGGCAGTGTTGACTCCTTCTTGAGTAATCTGAAAAATATGGCTTCCGATCGATTTCGGCATTATTTTAGGAGCAGTACCATATGGCGACTAACATCTAACGGAGTTTCTGGCGTGGATGCGTCTGGATTGAAACGCCGTCCACTCACGCTCACGGGAAGCCTTCTCTGAGAGGTGCCCACCTGTAGCTCTCGTTAACACAGGCAGTGTTGACTCCTTCTTGAGTAATCTGAAAAATATGGCTTCCGATCGATTTCAGCATTATTTTAGGAGCAGTACCATATGGCGACTAACATCTAACGGAGTTTCTGGCGTGGATGCGTCTGGATTGAAACGCCGTCCACTCACGCTCACGGGAAGCCTTCTCTGAGAGGTGCCCACCTGTAGCTCTCGTTAACACAGGCAGTGTTGACTCCTTCTTGAGTAATCTGAAAAATATGGCTTCCGATCGATTTCGGCATTATTTTAGGAGCAGTACCATATGGCGACTAACATCTAACGGAGTTTCTGGCGTGGATGCGTCTGGATTGAAACGCCGTCCACTCACGCTCACGGGAAGCCTTCTCTGAGAGGTGCCCACCTGTAGCTCTCGTTAACACGGGCAGTGTTGACTCCTTCTTGAGTAATCTGAAAAATATGGCTTCCGATCGATTTCAGCATTATTTTAGGAGCAGTACCATATGGCGACTAACATCTAACGGAGTTTCTGGCGTGGATGCGTCTGGATTGAAACGCCGTCCACTCACGCTCACGGGAAGCCTTCTCTGAGAGATGCCCACCTGTAGCTCTCGTTAACACGGGCAGTGTTGACTCCTTCTTGAGTAATCTGAAAAATATGGCTTCCGATCGATTTCAGCATTATTTTAGGAGCAGTACCATATGGCGACTAACATCTAACGGAGTTTCTGGCGTGGATGCGTCTGGATTGAAACGCCGTCCACTCACGCTCACGGGAAGCCTTCTCTGAGAGATGCCCACCTGTAGCTCTCGTTAACACAGGCAGTGTTGACTCCTTCTTGAGTAATCTGAAAAATATGGCTTCCGATCGATTTCAGCATTATTTTAGGAGCAGTACCATATGGCGACTAACATCTAACGGAGTTTCTGGCGTGGATGCGTCTGGATTGAAACGCCGTCCACTCACGCTCACGGGAAGCCTTCTCTGAGAGGTGCCCACCTGTAGCTCTCGTTAACACGGGCAGTGTTGACTCCTTCTTGAGTAATCTGAAAAATATGGCTTCCGATCGATTTCAGCATTATTTTAGGAGCAGTACCATATGGCGACTAACATCTAACGGAGTTTCTGGCGTGGATGCGTCTGGATTGAAACGCCGTCCACTCACGCTCACGGGAAGCCTTCTCTGAGAGATGCCCACCTGTAGCTCTCGTTAACACAGGCAGTGTTGACTCCTTCTTGAGTAATCTGAAAAATATGGCTTCCGATCGATTTCAGCATTATTTTAGGAGCAGTACCATATGGCGACTAACATCTAACGGAGTTTCTGGCGTGGATGCGTCTGGATTGAAACGCCGTCCACTCACGCTCACGGGAAGCCTTCTCTGAGAGATGCCCACCTGTAGCTCTCGTTAACACAGGCAGTGTTGACTCCTTCTTGAGTAATCTGAAAAATATGGCTTCCGATCGATTTCAGCATTATTTTAGGAGCAGTACCATATGGCGACTAACATCTAACGGAGTTTCTGGCGTGGATGCGTCTGGATTGAAACGCCGTCCACTCACGCTCACGGGAAGCCTTCTCTGAGAGATGCCCACCTGTAGCTCTCGTTAACACAGGCAGTGTTGACTCCTGCTTGAGTAATCTGAAAAATATGGCTTCCGATCGATTTCAGCATTATTTTAGGAGCAGTACCATATGGCGACTAACATCTAACGGAGTTTCTGGCGTGGATGCGTCTGGATTTAAACGTGACGTCAAAACGAAAACCGAACTCTCATTGGCTTTGATTGAAAGGATAGTGGGTAGACCTCAATGCTAGACGCCTTGAGGTCTACACACTATTTTTATTTTCAATCTGCCAATAAGAGCTCGGCTTTCTGACATCATCGCAACCCCTGCAAAGAAGCAGATGAACTTGCGCTCCGCATGGAGGCAATTAAGCCGCGTCAAAAGTGCATCGTCATGGCTTCTTTGTGTATTCGTTATCAGCGGCTAAATCAATCAAGCAATGAACGCGGCGTAAACCCGCTTTTTTCTCTGTGCGTGATTGGTTTAGCCGGTGATATAGCAAACGCACAGTGACGGTGTGACGATGCACTTTTTCTGCTGCCTGATTGCCTCCATATCGGATTGTGTAGCGTTGGCTGCGTTCGGGCTTAATGGGAGTTTTAATATAGATCGTTCCGATAACTCCGGTAACGATATCCGATACTCCGCCGACGCATTAGAGAGTTTTAGTAGATCGTTCCGATACCTCCGATACCAACGAGAACGATACTATTTATGTAAGCGCAAAGGCGGAGGCAGAGTATCGAGTATCGTTATCGGAGTCATCGGAACGATCTACTAAAACTCTCTATTGACGCATACTTCGTATCGTCAGCGGGTATCGTTAGAGCGTTTTAGGGAACCGTTTTTGCACGTCCGATACGGTACGATGGGCCCTCCGGTACGAACTGCGCATGCGCGAATCTCATGCGGTAGTATGTCCGCAGTTTGTACCTTATCGGATCTGCAAAAAAGGTGCTCTAAAACTCTCTGTTATCAGAAGTATGGGAACGATCTCTACTAAAACTCTCTAATCTGAAGCGGAGTGTGGTTGCTTATTATTGGCGACGTGCGCAATCGAAAGCGTCGCTGTGATCGGCCTTCCACTAAAGCCCCTTTATGTTTTAGAAGTAGCGCAAGGTGCGTCGGTGCACGAGTCACGTGCAGCCCTTGGGAAGATCATGGCAGCACAGCGCAGTACTGAGCTCAATTTCAGACGCCATGTTCTTCCCAGAAGAGGCGTGCGGCACGTGTCTCGAGAATTTCCACAACAATGAATGGCGCCACTTTTACCAGGATAGAGGGGCTCTACCTTCCACGATTGGCCGACTGACTATGACCTCATCAAAAGATTTCTCAACGGCGGAAGTAAGAGATGTCAGAAGTTCAATTTTGACGGTGTTGACAGTGTTAGATTCAGAGCGCAATGATTTCAAGCTTCCACCATGCTCATTACAAACACCATCGAACGCTGTTGTTCGCAAGGCAATGACGTCACGAGAGGTAACCACGGGAGGGCGCCACTAAAACATATCGCCGCTAATGGTTCTTTCCTATAGACAAAGGTTGTTCGAAAAAAATAATAATAATGCTCCTATATTTTGTTTTAATTGTTCAACTGCAGAAAAATAAAAATTGTCCGGCGCGAATATTTTGTTTTTCTTTTGCAGGTCGTTTAAGAATGTTCTCATCTGGACTCACACTCCAAGCACAGCGTATGCTACTTGTCCCTTCGATAGGGCAACTTTGGTAAGGCGACAAGTACATAATCGGTCCGTATATACTTATACCGTATCGCTTAGGACCACGATAACCTGGCGGCTTAAAAATTAAATATATTTTATCGGCTTAAAGTTAGATCGCCAAAAGTGTAAATTAAACACACCCGAAATTGATTGGTAGCTACATATATATATATATATATATATATATATATATATATATATATATATATATATATATATATATATATATATATATATATATATCAGTGTGTCGAACCGAAAAAAAATACGGGTTCGGTTACGGTTCAGGTTCAGGTAAATTTATTTTGTTCCGGTTCAGTTCCGGTTCGATTAATTCGATCCGCGAACCGGTTCGCGAACCGGTTCGTGCTGAAATTATAAATGACAAATTGCAACATCAAAATAAATTACAAATAAAACATCTGAAATCAGCACATACGAAACGGGATACATCGTCGAAACTAGTAGTGCATAACGTTTATAAAAGCCTGTAGCCAATGCAAGCGGCAAACAACGACTGTCTGATGACAGGGCTGTCTGTCACGGGCGCTAACTCCAGCGTCTGCTGAGCGTTGGTTTGAGCGCACGCGCCCGCTTGAGTCCCATGACTACGCTGGGCAGGCGACGGAAGCAACAGAAGCTCGGCAGATCCTTTGTCAAATTCGAAAGTGCGCGCAGCTTCGCTTCTCCGCGAGCGACTAGGGTTTGTATCCCTGTTTTTTTCCCCCGCATTTATCGAGTTTCCGGTACGAAAAATACGGCATGTAAATCTTGACACTTCATAGCTCGATATACTCTGACCGGTGGTTGGGGCAGCGAAGAGCAGATATAATTCATGAATGCTCATTTCAACTGTAAATAAAATTTCTTTCTCTCCCTCAAACATTATCAAACTCCACAGCCTTTTCTTTTCTCATTCCGATGGAAGCAAGCTTCAAGAACTCGCGCGTTCTAGAAACGTGTTATGAAATGAGCACACAGCAGCATTTAGGATTTACGAGATTGTAAAAAAATGAAATCCCGTGACGCGATTTTTTTTTTTTGCACAGCCTTCCAATTTTTTTTTTCTCGTGCAAGCCGCGACCAGCGCAATACTGGTTCCTATGTCAAGATTCATGGATGCAGCGTTTGTCAAGATTCATGGATGCAGCGTTTATATTCCTAAGACTGAGTGGAGAAGAAAAATATGTAAGCGAGGTGTGTGTCAGTTGACGGCACTTAAAAAACAAATGGCATTGATAGCACATTCATTGTCAACAGCGCGTGGCCGAACCGTTTTGACATGAGCCGGTAACCGTTATTTTTTTTCCGGTTCAGTTCCGGTTCGGGTTCATCGCGATAACAATATAACGGTTCGGGTTCGGGTTCAGTTCCGGAAAAAATACCGGTTCGGTTCCGGTTTTCGGTTCGGTTCGGTTTCGGTTCGACACCCTGATATATATATATATATATATATATATATATATATATATATATATATATATATATATATATGCCATAGTGTGTTGGAAGATTTTGTCGGCAGGTGTCTCTTCCAAACAAAAACCCTTTGCAAATAGGAATGAAGCCCTCCCGAAACATCGGAGTATAGACGCTTGCAAGCATGCAAACACACGTCAAAAGCTAGTCTGATCACCATGGACTCACAGGAAATGCTCGAGTATACCTATTCCAACAATGGCGGACTCGTATAATTGGCGCAGTTGCCAGTAGGTGGCGTGCACTTTCGAAATAAGGAGTATATTCATCACTTTTAGTGGGAAGCATGTCGGCGGGAATTACTTTCTGTTGTTTATATCAAAAGTCCTCTGTGTGTGTCGATATCGTTTTTCAGTCGAAACAGAGCGATTGACGCGCGATGCAGGATCCGTGGTACCAGTGGCTCGAAAGGAAACCGCTGTCTGTTCTGGCGAGGTCCGTGATGACGCTGAGCCTGGGCCCCCTCCACTACGCCGCGCTATCCGGCCAACAGGCACGTGCATCCTCGTGCTTGAGGCAGAAAATCGAGCAACCGCCGTCGAGGGTCGCCTACGCCCAGGTTCGTATTCCGGAAGTTTCGCCATCTTGACTGGTGGAACTACCGATGTGTACTTTCTCTCGTTACTTTGTAAGAGGAAGTTGCCGCACAAAAGACCCCATTCAAAACCATATCAGGCATGGGTGGTCGTGATTTCTTGGGCACGAGGCGTGTGATTGATTGATTCATATGTTCAGGGTTAATAGATTCTTACTAGGAATGATCACATCTGAAGTTCCAGCTTTAGAGACCAATTCTAAAACATATACTACATTTACCAAGCTCCAGGATGAAAATGACTTCATTGGGAAATGTTTTAAAAATTATTGCAATCCACAACATTTTTGTTTTAATGTGATGTAGAATAGTCATAATGCAAGTTAAGGTTAAGAATAAATTGTAGAAAATGCAGTTTTAGAGGGAAAAATCAATGACAGCAAAAAAAGTACAAAACATTTTCACAAATATTTGTGTTTTAGACTAAGTTTTCAACATGAAGGAGTGAGCTTTTTCATATTATGAGTATACTTAACTTGTTACTCGGGAATTATTGTTGAGGACACTTCTGAATGAAGTCTTTACACTTTCAAAACGTCAAGTGATACATTTCCTGGTATAACATTTCCTGCCGAAAGGTGAAACCGAGAAAAAAGCATTTGAAGTTTGCACTTTAGGGTTTCTATTTTCTATGAGTCCCATGCACACAAAATTCACCTGGAGCATAGGCGTAGACTTTGGGGGGGCATCGGGGCTCGTGCCCCCCCCTGGTAAGATCCGGGGGGAGGGGGGCAGGCTCCCCCCCGGGCCCGAGCTATGATCCTTACCGAGACGCTGTTTACGTGCCATATAAGGAGCCTCTAGTAGTGGCATGTAAACAAAAGAACGCCCACGTTGCCTTTATTGACAAAATACATGGGAATCGAATCTCAGCGTGCTTTTGTTACCTTCAATCTCTAGTTCTGCGAAAAGTAACGTTCCCCCTCCCCTCCTCCCGGGAAAACTTGTCAGCCTGCCCCCCCCCCCTCCCCCCCGGGAAAACGGAAAGTCTACGCCGCTGACCTGGAGCATACGAAGCACCTTCCTCTTTGAGACCTCATTGTTCCCCAGGCAGCAATAGCAAACAGTTTGCGTCGTTTGTGGGCGAGCAAACTTTGGAAGCAGTCATGCCTTGACAAATAAACTGCCGAGAACTAAGAGGCAAATGATCCCAAAGAAGAAGAAATGTAGCAATATGATCTGAGGTGTATGCGCCAAGAAATTAAAGGAGGAAGGAGACGAAAGCGCGTGGAAACGTCAGAACGCAGAGCTCTGACTGGAATGATTGGTGGGTGGCAGGCACGTAGCCAGGGGGAGGGGGGGGGGGGCATGGGGCCTGGGCACCCCACCCCCTCAATCTTCAATTTTGCTGGGACCTCCTCTCCCCTCCCCCTCATACAGCATTTTGTCATGCCCCCCCCCCCCCTTCTTAAACAAAATCCTGGCTACGTGCCTGGTGGGTGGACCTCTAACCTTAGCCTTTGTTTCCACTGCACTCGACGAACGCGTTAGGAAGGCGGAACGCCGGCGTCCACCGTTTGGCTTTCGTATTCAAATGTGTTTGACGAGTGCGAGTGGAGACAAAAGCAGCTAGCTTAAGGTCTACCCACTGATCACTCCAATCAGAACTCGGCATCCTGACGTCCCCCCGCGCGGTCTCGTGTCCTTCTCTCCCTGAATTTCTTGGCGCATAGATACTGGCAAAAAGGGCACCGCTAAAGATAACAATCACGCCACCGGGCAGGACATATCGTAAGCCCTGTTTCGTGTCTCAAGCAATAAGGTTGCTCATGCCATATATTTCACCTTCATTATTTTTTCTTGGATGTATGGAGTTCTCAGGGTCATTAATATTCTCAAACTTTAAAAACTTCCACGGGCTAAATAGAGTGAACGGCGCTTCCCGTTGCTGAGGTGTTCTGGGTATGCTAAACGAACGCGAAACAGAGGGAACGCGTATGCGGAGCGCAAGTTTGTCTGCTTCTTTTGCGGCGGTTGTCGTGAGCTTCAGAACGCCGAGCTCTGATTGGCTCGGATTGAAGGATAGTGGGTAGACCTCAAGGCAGCCTGCTTTGAGGTCTACCCTCTATCCCTCAGTCCGAGCCAATCAGAGCTCGGCGTTCTGACGGCCCCACAACTCCTGCAAAGAAGCAGACGAACTTGCGCTCCGCGTAGGCATCGGGTCCCGCCCATCTCATCAATGCTCCGCGGCCAATGGGATTGCGGCATAGAGGCCGATAAGAACCAATCACGAAGCAAGAAGCCCGGTTCTGACGTCATGCCGGATGCGGGGGCGCTGCTGCCAACACGGCGCGTGCGCAAGCGCTTTAGCTCACACGAATCTCGTTTCTGCGCCACGTGTGGGCTAGCTTGTTCTTAAACAGCGTGCTGGTCTATAGAGTGGCCCTATACACTCCGCAGCTGTGCCTCAAGGTTCCCGACATGACGGTCGAGGACCCGCCCCTGCAGCCTTCCGCCTGCAGCGTCTACAAAGACGCCCAGGGTTGCTACCTCGTCTTCTCGTCCAGGGCCCTCAACTCGATCGTAAGCGAACAGCGCCTCCAGATACTCTGCTTTTATGGATATGTTCCGGTTACGTTCCTAATTTAAGGTGTATTTTGCTCTACGTGTTGTATAGGTATATAGCACGTGTTTAAGTTTGTTAGCTGACCGTCCGCTTGGTGACGTCGTCGCAAAAGGCATTTTGCTAAACTTACCTCTGCGGCACCAAGAGAAATGATGAGAACTGGCTGTATAGACCTTTTTTGCTTCCACCCTGGTAGGCATATCCGGTATGGGTGACAAAAAAGTAATAAAACATTTCAGCCTGCAAATAGTAAAAAAATAAAGGGAGACAAAACGAGCATGGGTGACGGTAACGCTTATAATGTAAATTTAATCTATTGGCTTGGCGATGGCAAAACAATGCTTTCGCTCATACTGAAAGTGACAATATTTCGAAATTGATGCACCCTTGTGAAAGATGTCTATACAGGTTTGTAAGTCCGGCTTCAGGGCGCCGCCACCTTCTTTTGTTGGGGTGCGCTTGGACGCGTCATAATCCGATTACGAAACCTTGCTAAGGCGTTGTAATCGGATTATAGCGCGCCCAAGCGCACCCCCACCGAGCAAGATGGCGGCGCCCCGAAACCGGACTTGTTTCGACTCCAGACGACAAATGCAACGCGGGAGAGGGCGTGAAAGTAGGCAAGCAAGTGCGCTAAACAAATGTTTATAACAAAAAAAAATCATTTTCCGAAGACAGGAAACCTAATGGGAGTGATTTCCCAAGATAAATTAGCAGCCACGTGGACAGTTGAATGTGAACTATATTCTGGCTTAACACAAAACAAAGCTGCAGATAAAACTTTTTTTAAGCTTGAACTTTTCTTATCCAAGACCAGCTCCAATACGGCTTTTTTATTCGGCTTTCCTAGATTTGACAACATGCGCAGGGGTTAACCTCGTGGGGTTTATAGGTAAACACACCTAAATCGCGAAACCCTGTTTATATGCCGAAAAAAGAAACATGCTGTTCACGAACAAGCCCGTGTTTGTCCGCACCATGTGTGGGCGCTGCGCGCGTGCGCGGAAACCACATTCGCGTGAGATATGAAGTGTCTGCGCATGCGCAGTGCCGACAGCAGCGCCACCACAGCAGTATGACGTCAGAGAGTGGCCGCGTTCGCTATTCTATGGTTCGAAATCGGCATCCCCACTCTCAGTGTCATCCGGAACAAGGAGGGCAAAGGGACAACAATATCCCCCTCCCCAAGGAGTTGAAAAATTTGATGTAAACAATACAGGGGAGGGTGAGGAAATGATTCTGAAGGTTTCCAGCTGAACGTAGAGGGAAAAAATGAAGGAGTGGAGAAAAAGAAAGACACACTGCTGGACTATCAACCATTTACTGAAATTCTTCTTCGATGGTTGTTTCGGAGGATCATCAGGACATTTACTATTCGATTCCCCATAGCCGCTCTCCCTGATGATCCTCCGAAGAACCCTCGAGGAGCAGGAGCCTTCAATGCTTCCAAAATGCAGCTGGTATGAGCCTGGATAGCTTCTTGGAACTTTTAGAAATCTACCTCATGACGGCGACTGTGGCATCACACCAGGAGCAACACATATATATGTACAGAAAAGTGGAGTCTGCATAGGATACTGAGTAGCCCCATACTTGTGCGATTTGTACCTTGCAGCATGCGGTAAGAATATCCAAGAAAATCTAAAAGATCAACGCATCGAGGCCATTTTCCGGTATGTAGATGACTTTCTCATACTGTGCAATTCCGATGCAGACGAGCCGAGTAACGGGTGTTTAGATGGTGTCATACGCACCTTCAAACACAGCTGCCCAGGACTATCTTTCACCCAGGAACTTCCGGTAAACCAGTCCATACGGTTTCTGGATCTCTCTTTGGAGTTCAGAAATACCCACGTGTGCTGGATGTATGAAGCCCGCTCATGTAAAGGATTGCTTCCAAGCAACTCGGAACACTCAAAAACTGTAAAACGAGGGTTGACCACCAAAGCTCTCGTCTCGGCATTACAAAAATCTTGCCCCATAGATTCGGCCACTGCAGCTTTCAAAAACAACTCTGTAGGCTTCAGGACTCTGGTTACGCAAGCACACTCCAAATACCGGTATGCGAGAGCCTCTGCAAGCAAATGCGGCAAAAACAGGAAAAAAATGCACAACCAACGAAAAAAAGCCCCCCAAACCTCTTGCGGTGATGCCATACATCCACGGGATAACGCATCGCCTAAAAAGATCGCCGGCCGACAAGGCGTACAGGTCGTATGCTCAGCCCCCAACAAGGCATATGCCATGTGCCGTAAGGTGAATTGCAGGAATGACCAAAGTCAGAGGTCCACCTGTGGCATCGCGCACCGAACACCGCATGCCCCATGCGAGAACGGAGTTGTGTACAATATTCCGTTGTCATGTGGCAAATGCTACATTGGACAGACTGGACGGTGTATTATACGACCGCACCAGGGAGCATGCAGCTTCTGTTGGCGCACTAATGTCAGCTGGCCATCTTCCGGCGCATTGTCGAGTATGCAAGTGCTCCTGATTTCGAAAACATTACCATCGTCGGAAAACACATAAACCAGCTTGCAAAGGAAATCCTTGAGTCTCTGGCTATCGAGGCGCACGGGGATGACTGTGGGAGAACCGCCTCCATTACGCTATTTCCGAAAGAAAAACTGTATCTACTGGGAGCGCCCCAGTTGAGAAACCAAGTCAGGAACATGTGAACGCAAGCCACCAAATATCATACCGAAGGAGAAGAAGTTACCCCTGGGAACTCAATAGTATAATTCATGAGGGTAGATGAAAAAGAAGAATTTTAATAAATGGTTGATAGTCCAGCCGTGTGTGTTTCTTTTTCTCCACTCCTTCGTTTTTTCCCCTCTACGTTCAGCTGGAAATCTTCAGAATCATGCCATACCAACCAGCTCAGCTCCAGGCAGGGTTAGGAAACTCGCGCACGCTCCCCCACCCTGTACCTCCCGAAGATTTCCGACGCCTATGGCCAACGTTACTAGAACCACTCAGTTGAAAAACTGCCATAGAGCGTGCTCTGAAAAAGTGGCGCCGATCCTTATCCCAGTACGGAGCTAATGGCGATCGCAACGCTGCCGTTTCTCCCGCAGCGGCCACTCCGTGAACTGCACGGCTGCACTTACTGGTTCCGTCGAGTCACGGAAGGGCCGGTGGCGCCATCTCGCAGGGTCATCTTGCAGTAGTTATATAAAGCAACTTTCATGTTTCAACTCGTCGCTAAAGGGTGGCGCTGTTATCGTATTTAGCTCGGTCTCGGTGGACGCCAACGGCCCAGGTTTCAAGAGCGAGTTTCCCAACTGAGTATTTTAGTAACGTTGCCGATGTCCAACTCTGTCGTGGTCTCCTTGACATCGGGAAAATCACCAGATCTTTTTTTTTGTTTACTCGAGCAGTTCTTTAAATCAGCAGTCACACCATACAAAGGACACGGAGTTTTTCTGCAGACATGATGACAGAAATATTATCGGACACGCCTCCGATAAAGTCTGCGGACTTTCTCCTGTATGTTGTATTTGCAGTATACGACCGCGGCTTTACTGACCGTGTATTTCACACGAACCGTGGTGTCTTTTGTTTCTCTCCCCTGGCCCAGTCCGAGGCCTTGAACCACCACTTCCGCAACGGGCTGGCCCTGGTAGATCTCAACTTGGACGACTACATGGGAGTCTGCGGCGAAAGGCATCGCCTCTTCAACGCCCTCTACAACATCGTCGACATCTCGTAGAGAGCACACTGCAGCTCTCTGTGAGCCCACAAACAAATAAATCGCACTGTATCTTTTTACAGCGGAGCTGTTAAGAGCTAGTTTCCCCAGGGTCGTGTCCCCGCAAAGAAATGAAGACACCAAACTGTGGACACCTACCGCCATCTATGAGCGACGGTGGCAAGCCACGTATCTGGTTGCCGCCTTCGCTCATGGATGGCGGCAGCTTTCCACTCTGGCTTGCCTACTTGCGGCCGGCCATTACTTTCCATTGTACAGCTCTGCTGGTCTTCCTTCTTCACCAGAAAAAAAAAAGCTAAAAGTTTGTTGTTTTTTTTTAAATTTTTACGTCTAGTTGTTAGGATCGCGAAGTCTGATAACATGACACGCCGGCTTCTGTGACATGCGTTGCCTCTCGTACAGTATTACGTGACATCACGGCTTGACGCCATAACGTCGCGTGACGTTTAATGTCTGCTAAAGTAGTCTAAGACGGTCGCTCCTTAAATACCGCATTCCACGCAATAGAGAACTTTCAAAACAAACGTATCTGCTTTTTTTCTTCTTTTTATGGGGACAGTAGTTATGTGTGCCTTGCGGCATCTATTAAATAGCAGACGTTGCCGAACTCGAATAATCGAAGCGCCCGCCGCGCTGCGGTCACTTCATTAACTATGAATCGCGCCGACGGTTCCTTTCTCCCGTGCTAGATGGCGCGACGTGAAAAAAGCGGAACGCGCGAAGAGTCAAGTTTCCCATTGCTGCATCGACGATCAAAATTTCACCATTTGTTGCCCAGTCGTTATGGCGTGCATATTTATGACTTTTCGCGCGTAAGCATAGTCGTGGTGACACCGCAAGCAAATACACACAAAAAACTACAAAAAAAAAAAGAAACATAGTGAAACGCAGACGACGACATAGACCTGGCTGGTCCGGTCGTCTGCTATTTTGATATTATGAACTTTTGGGGGAGCTTCCAGAAAGACCGGGCTTTTTTGTTTGTTGTGGTAGAAAGATCAACCATTAAAAGGGACGCGTCGGAAAACAAAAATAGCTTCTCGGCTGTCAAGATAATGTTACGCTTTGCCGGATGATTGAATGTAAAAGGCGTGTTATCGCTGACTCCGCGTTTTGATGCTTTATTGATGAGAGCGGTGTCTTCTGTGCGCGGAGCACACCGGAGACGCTTAGAAAATCTGCGAGTATGACGGTTGACCGAAATGGAATTTTAGATTTCGAACGATTTCGTGAGCGGGAGACAATGGGTCTAAGTGGCACGTTTGAATCCGGGTGCGTTTCTGAGCGCCCGAAGTTCGGGATGGCGTGCGAAGGGAGATGATATAAATCTTGAGGACATTTAAAGGGGTCATGAAACGATTTTCCTACTTCTTCCTCCTTAGCTTTAATCCTCAACTCAAATGCGAATTGTGAAATCACGTGGTCGTGACATTCCTTCGGCACCGGTGCGATGACTCCTAGCTTCCACCGTGCTTTTTATGCACACCATAGAACTTGTCATTCCCCAGTGACGATAAGTTCTGTCAGGGCACTCATTGGCCACGAACGCGAATCCAAATATTCGTCGACGGATTGATTGTTGACGAGCGCATACGTCCGAGTGACGCAGTTCTCGTGTCCAATGCGTGAGCTGGGCTCTGCTGACGTCAGTTTGGCGCCGGTGACGCGCCTTTGGAACCGCGGATGTATCATAGTGAAAAGGCGGAGAGCTTTCGAAGGCAAGAAGGTACAAAATAGTCCGCTATATTTTCAAATGTTCGTACGGAAAAGCTGGCTTTTCACTTTCTAGCCTCTTTCTTTTGGCCAACTAAACGATATGCGATTAGTAAAGTCCCAATTTAAAATCATTCATCCCAACCCAAAATTCGTTTCATGGGCCCTTTAACCTATGCCCTTCTCGTGTCCATCTCATGTTGAGATGGAAGTGAAGGCAGTGGTGCTTCATCTAGATTTTTGTAATATTGAGTTTCTTTGGTTATATTAATCTTTTATTTGACATCTGGAATATAGGACTCGCTGTTGCTTTACAATTCCTAAAAACAAAAAAAATTATCCTCACCAATTTTTTTGTAACTTAGAGGCACGATTGTTTTAATCTAAAAACTGCGACGAATAGGTAACACCTTAATCGTGCTGCAGTAACGAATAGGCAACGCCTTAATCGTGGCTTAAGGTATCATGGGCTAGAAGAGCAAGGGGGGGGGAGGGCTTAGTCGCTCCCCTTTTTAGTGGCCGAAAATGGTTCCACTCTGCATGCTTCATGTGTCACAATCATTGTGATACCACCCGCCGGCTAGCAGCAGCGCCACGAGGCCAAAAACTAGGGAAATATTTGAAAATTGGGTTCTAAATAAGGAAGCAAAAGAGACACCTGAAAAAAAAATGAGTTAAGGATCGTGTTCCCATTTACGGCTAAACAAAACCTTGCGGGAGACGAGGGTGGACGACGACGGGGCGGAGGGCACCTGAGAAGCGATCGGCCGAGGAGGCAGGGGCCGGCGCGTGACACAGTGTGCTGCGCGAAACTGGGGCCGGGCAGGAACGATGGAGCCGGTCTGGTCCACGGCGATCCCCAAAACGGTCCACCAGCGAGGTTCGGACCAGGACCGGCGGGAACGGCAAGCCCTGGCCATACCGGCCTAAGGTAACTCGGGCTATATGATAGCCCGAAACAGCTATAGCCGAAGCAGCGCTGCGGCGTGCGGGAAGGACGATCCGCAGGCCTGAACACGGACTCCGACTGCGAGCTCTGAACGACGGGCGACAACCGGGGTCGCAGCGGGCCCAGAATGCCGGCTCTCGAGGACGGGCAACCGGGAACTACAGAAAACCCGTTCGCTGTCTTCTCGTTCGTTGTGTTGTGCCACTCCTTGGGAAACAAGTGAAGTGCAGACCGCTCCGGCGGCGGTTGAACGACTCCCCAACTTTTTACGGATTGTAGGAAAATGCTCAAGTCGCGTTTTCTTTTCATATCTTCCTTTATTGATATCACTCGAGCGCAATGTGGCGCTGCTTCCCACATAGTACTCTGCACTTTTGCACGCTTGAATCGCGGGACCGTTCTCACCAATCGTAAAACCACCCAGTCTTGTACACGTTCCACGAAAAAAGTACTCGATTACAACTACAGTTACTGTCGTTTGAAAAGTATTCAATTGGATTACTTATATTCTGGAGAGTAAAGTAATGGGCCGTTATTTAAAAAAAGTAATCGTTATTGCTCAGATTGCTTCGAATTTTAAAAACGGCTAAGTTTTATGTCGGTTTAAAAAAATATTTTCTCCAACACAAAAAAAAAAGAAAAAAAAGAGCAAGGGGAAAACGAAGGGAACAACATTGAAGTCTCTTAGGTAGCTGGGTTTTGAGACTTCGCTATGTTCGTGTTTTCCTTTTCCCTTTCTCGTTTTTTTTTTGCAGAATTCACCTTTACCAGCTAGCCTGCGCCATAACCCGTATTTCTCTATTTTGCACAGCCTTTATTGGATTAGAATCGCCGCCTTATTATCTTCTTAAGCCACTAGTTTTGATAAACCATCCTCATGTAAGTGACTTGGTTCGGGGATTCTTTCGTAGGAAATTTGTACGAACAATGGCCGCCGTTAGAAAGCAGAAGGAAAAAAGAGGAACGGTTATTTAATTACCAATAATTTTAGCACTTTCAAAAGTAATCAGATTAGCGATTATTTCCTACCCAACGTAAACAAATGCTTACAAAATTACTAAAAAAATAATCGATTACAAGTAACTTGATTACTTGTAATGAATACTCCTACAAGTATGCGACCTACACGAGCTCCATGGTGAGATTCCGATGTCCAAAATATGGTTGGCGCCAAACTTGTTCGATGGTGTTCCATAGGGGATCAATTGCTTGTCACGGCTCCCCATATATCCCCCCTTTTATTTTTCTTTCTTTCTTCCTCGATCCCCTGCGGGGAAAAAAGAAGAAAAGATGGATAAAGAGAAAGCACTGGTGCGCGTCTCAATCTCCGAAAGCACGGGATTTAGCGGAATGGAGGAGGACGCCCTAAGCAAACAAATCGAAGGCTTAGGCCCATCTGTCCCCCTCCCCTTTACGGGACCAGTTTAGCGCATTTTTACGCTTCGCCGATCGCCGGGTGTCCGGCGCTGTCGGGGCGCCGCTCTCGTGTGCCGCCTGGGCGTGAAACGACAACACGACACTTAACACCGCTCTCCGATCGCACAATGGCGGGCTGCTAGGTCGGCCCGCGGCCTGTTCCCCTCGGAGCGAAGGTCACGAGGTTCCCATCTATTACGGGCATTCGCCTAATGTATACACTCCTTTGCGCGAATAATGTTGATTCGTGACATGTGCCCATTGCCGAACGCTAATGCGCCGAGTCCCACTAGAGCGACAAACAGAAACAAACGACAGCGACACGCCTCAGACACGTGCAGCAGGCACATGATGGTGCCTTTGGCAAGCGTTAAACTCTGTCTCATACTTAGCGTGCAACGCTGTCAAAGCTACTGGCGCGAGCGTGGGGCTTGATCTCGTTGATCATTTGCACGCGTTCTCGCGCAAACAAAACCATAGATGAAGCCACGCGCTCGTGCCAGTAGCTTCGACAGCGTTGCACGCTAAGTATGAAACAGAGTATAGTCGTTCGGTGCTCGTGAAGTAAGCGCGAGTGGTTGCAAGCCTGCCAAAGATACTCTCGCGTGCATGATGCTCGTGTTTGAGCCTGTCAAATCCCGAAAGACTCTGGTTTGAGGCTTGTCGCTGTCGCTTGTTTCTGTTTGTCGCTCTAGTGGGACTCGGGCGTAACAGGCGCAGACTATTTGGTCTTTGGCCGGGAAGACCAAGAAAGTCGGAGATCTTCCAGCGATGTTCCGCCATTCTCGAAGCGCCAGCGCAACTCGAAACGGTTTGCACAATTTACTGCTTCTTGGTATATGAGCCTGCTGAATCGTTTCAAAGGTGTCTGTTTTAGATTTGCCGAGTTTAACGCAGAGTATTGATGTTCGCTCTCCCGCCCTGGTTTGCAGTCTATGGTGCAGTCGCCGTTGTGCTCGTGCACGTGGTCACGAAAACTCGTTTAGCGCAGCTCCAAATGTTCACAGAACGACGCCCTTTGGTTGCGCAATGAGACACGAAAATTTCGCCTTTTACTGCTTCGCGCGCATCAGAGTGCTGCCCTCTTTTTACGCTACCAAATCACTCTCAAAACTTTTTGATCGCACCTCGTAATAATAACAACACTGGACTGTAGCAATGAACATGGCGAAACGTCATGCACTGTGTCACAACGCATTTTTTTTTCAATGTTGAAACACATTAGTTTTGCCATTGGCCGAGCCCTCTTTGTAGATAACAGTGACTGGCTCTCTCATGTGCTCTGCGGGAAAGCAGACGCTCCAGATTTTTGGGCACACGTCAGCAAAGCATATATCATCATCAGACAACCCACACATACCTGCAGCAAGATGGCGCACCCAAAGGCCGCAATTGCAGACGCCTATATTTCCGCCGTCGAGACTGGTGACTGTTTCCCAGTATTAGGAGTATATGCTTTTGCGTTACCGTTTATTTATTTATTTATTTATTTTACTTTTAACTGTTCATTTTGAGTGTTACGGTCGCCTTGTGACAAGTTGCGCAAACTTTACTTGCACTATATGTAATAAGCTAGGAAGGGGGAGGGAATTTTAATTTTTTTCTTGATTTGTTGTCTCATGGAAAAGTTGCTTAAAAATAACATTGTTCAATTTTTTAATATAACAGTAACGAATTGCTTCTTCGTTGCAGTGGCTGTAACAGTAAATAACGTCGTTACTTTCGTCGGAAAGTAACTGTAACTGTAACGAATTGCGTTTTGAAAGTAACTCACCCAAATCTGTCGTTTCCCAAGCACATTGTGAATAGATAATCGGTTAACGGTTTCAAATATTCATACCAGTGTCCCCGCGGTAATCGGCGGTCGTTTCTTGTGCGCATAATCCGGTGTTCCGGTGCGCGGGGTTCAAATTGCCCGCGGGTGTCGGGTACGCAGTGGATCGGGTGTGAGTTTCTCGCAGCTCCACGCTCGAACGCGTCTTTTGACCGGCCACAATGGAGGTGCGAACCAAACGGACCCGTGAAGAGCATTAGCAGGCGACGATCCGGCCTCCCTCCCGCCCGTTGTGTTCGGGTCTTGCCCGGTAAAAGATACGAGAGGGGGGGAATGGCGCCTGGTCTCATTCAGTGTGCACGGAGCGCTCTGCATGCGGCCGCAGCCGCCTGCTGTACGTGGTGGTATACACTACTCTCTTTTGTCCACGCTGTTTTGGTCCTGGTTTGGTTGATGCAGCTCTCTGACCGTTCCAAGAGTGGTTTGAACAAACAGCTTGTTGCGGACCACAACTCTTTTCCCTTGCGCTGTATATATATTTCTCTGAAAGGCTGTGGAACGCATTCGGAGCATGCGCAATATAGCTTTCTGCTGCGGAATGTCAGAGGGCACGCATGCGTCCACCTTTGATTTATACGCAGCCCTCCAACGCACCTTAACACGCCTACAGGCTGAGTCCAGCAACCTTTCTCAAAATTTCCTGCGCAAAGTACAAAAAAAAATACTATCGAATACACTCTTGGAGCCCCTTCCAGAAATTTGTAACCCCCGTAGAGTTACAATCATATATAAACCCCTGGCGCTCACAACCCCCTCGGCAAACTTTGCCTGGTGGAAATGTGTTCGCTGCGAGCTTGCCGCATGACGCGGCAAGTCGGTCAAGTTCTAGATGCTGTGTCTTGTTGTCGTTGTCGTCGTGGGACACGAAATGAGCGGACACTTAATTACTTAATTTCCGCATCAGTTTTTCTTTTTAAATTTCAAATTGGAGTTTTTAAGAGAACGCCACGGGGATGCGATGGTGGCGAAGAACACTGCTCGTGGAATGATATGATGTCGGTTAATACGAATCATACGGGCCCTGAGAGGCTGAGATTATTGCCAAGAATGACAGTCCAGTCTTTCTTTTCCTCTGTATGTTTCCGTTTCCGTTCTTGTTTTTCTTGTTGGTCTGGAAACGGCATCGGCTGAGCGCTATAACTGCTAACTTTTTTCTTTTTTATCATTATCGGTTTGAATTGGAACCCCCACTTGCATACTTGGATTCAGTAAAGTCGAGACGCAGCCGAAGCTATACTTCGTTTCAGCTTGGGTCCAGACGCAGCCGATGCTACAAGCGCGAGCTCGGGGCTTTCAGAGTCCCTGCCAAGCACGCGCGCTCGTGCAGTGCAAGCACTGTTCAGGGCCACAGGCTCGCGCTTGTAGCATCGGCTGCGTCTGGACCCAAGCTGAAACGAGTATACCAGCTAATTGGACCAATCAAGCATTGCCAAAAGCGAAAGTCACTGGGCCTTCTCTCTTTATGAATAGTTCAGCGATGATAGAACACGTACAGAAACATGACGAACACCATGATGATGTGCTTTTGAGTCTTGACGCTGTGTGACTTGTCCCATTCGCTCGTAGTGTCGACTGAAGTATATATAGTCTGCTGCGAACTGAAATCCTGCCAGTGTCGCGGACAGCTTAAGGAACCCAGCACGCGGCGAATTCCTAGCGCCTTGTTATAGCGTCCTAACCAATGAGACTGCTGCATTAGGAAGAACGCTGCAGAAGGAATCAAGAACCAAGCAAACGTGAAGAACATAAGCAACGCCATACGTATAGACCAACACACTGTTTACAAACAAGCCCGCTTTGCCCACACCTAGTGTGGGCACTGCGCTTGGGCAGAAACCAGATTCGCGAGAGATGACGCATCTACGCATGCGCAGTGCCGACTACAGCGCCACCACAGTGATGTGCGCCAGAGAGTGGAGTTGGTGTATATATATGGAACGCACGTTGGAGAAGTGCTGTAGGGTTTCCTGGTTTGAGCACGCGCTCAGACTTAGTGACGGTCCAATTACGTAGAACGCTCGAAGTGCCAATCATCGCGATCTAGGTTATACGGGACTGGAGGAACGTTTCCGGCACAATGAAAGACTATACTACGTGACGCACGCGCGTGATGGTACGTCACATCAATGAACCACATCGCAGTTTTTTTTTTTTTCAACGTACGTTTTTTTGTGTGTGTCGTCATTCGCCGTACCCTTCCCGCTCACGGCGGTGACTGGCCGCCCCGGTGATGTACGGGAAAGCCGGCCCCCGCAAGGGAGTTCTGTTTTTTACGTCTTGTCAGCGCAGCTCGGCAACGTGCGCTTTGAGCGACACGGATAAATTCTCCACGCTATTTGCTCACGGGTTGAGGGGAAAGTGTCCCTTCAAAGTTGTTTGGAGACAAATATGTCATACTCACGAGACTGGCAGCTCCGTATACCAGAGAGAACGAAGAGAGAGAGAGAAAGGGCAGACTTTCTAAGCGCGGTTCCGTTTAAGCTTGAACCGCAACGGACTCCACGAGCCACCGGAGCTACTCCATAGCTCGGAGGGTGGTGTCACGTGCCCTTATGGTTGGACGAAGTGACGCGGGGAACGCGATGTCACGTGCCACACTCCGAGCTATGGATTGGCTCCAGTAGCTCGCGGCGTTCGTCCCGGTATACGTCGTATATAAGGTGAAACGGAGGGTTCGCGCGTTTGCTCGATAGGCCAACCAACTTGGCCGGGCTGTTTTGTCGGCCCTTGAAAGGGGGTGATTAACGACGCTGCAAGGTGGAGCCCTCTTCATCATCTGTCAACCCTGGTACACATCACGTGACAAAGTGGGAAAGCGTCGGTATATGGGGAACGCGCTTCCGCGATGATAATCGGGTTAAGCGAACAATTTTGAGTGGTGCCCGTTATCATGTTGTTCTCTCTTCTTTTTTGTTTTTTCCTCTCCCCGTTTCGAAGTTGTCTGTGTTTAGGTGTAGGGTGTATACGATGAAGTGTTTTAAACGATTCAGTATGACGTTTCGTACTTAGCGTTCTCGTTGCTGACGTCTTTTTTGGCTCGTGCAATAACGCTTTAGGCGGCGCTACGTCTCGCTGGTGCGATTTGAAGCCACGAGGCAGCCATCTTGCTAGTACTAACGTGAAGCGTAATATTACGTTCTGTGTAGAGCGTGTTTAGTGAAGATTGTGCCATGTTAAAATCTGAAGTACGCCGGGTTGACGGAAAGTTTCAAAATTACCTTCTTTGCCGGTTGGAAGGTGCACTAAAATTCAAACAGTTCCCACGGCTGTAGTCTGTTGGAGATATAATAACTATTCGCGTCTCCAGCTCGTTGCTCGCCCTCTCGCGGCGGAAACGGGAAGCGCTCTAGAGAGGGTCCCCCGGTTTTCCTGCTCAGCGGGCACGGCGGAACTACTCGCAAGCATGGCTTGAGAAATATCATTTCTGAATGCAAACAGCACTCCTCACCGGTATGGGATTGTGCCTTACTAGAGAGTTTTAGAATTGCGTATAAAAGTAAACGCAGGCGGTGTGCGTTTGCATTAGAGTTGCGTGCTCCACGCTGCGCATGCGCGTCATCCCCATGCGTCAATCACAAATTGCAATTTTGGGCTCTGCGCCCGTGCAGTATAAGTTACTTATAGCGCACGCAACGCTAACGCGAACACACGGTGCTCGCGTTTGCTCGGATACGCAATACTGAAACTCACTACTGTTTCACCAGTGAACGAACGTGCAAGCGGGTTCCTTCAAACTGAAAAGCCTGATGTAAACAAAACAAGGCGGCGTAAAAAAAAAAAATGTTCTGGGATGTTTTGTAATAAAAAAACAACGGAATTCGTGTTTTTTATTTTATATTTATTTGGGGGCAATTGATTCCGGAAGATTGGTGGCGAATTTGGAAGTTGTTGCCGATTGTCACAGGACGCGACTTGGATAGTACCATATGCTTTACCTACAATTAATGTCATTTTACATTACTTTCTTAGACTAGCTATAATTTTTTCATTGATTTTGATTTCATTGAAAGTTGACAGCGGTTGACTGGGTTGACAGAACAGCCACTAAGCTTTCCGCTGTTCAGGTTTTGTGTGGTCAAGATAGATGGCGCAAGCAGCCGCCTTATTTGGCCAGTTACGCAATTTGGCGCGATGTGGCGCAATACGGAGGATTTTTTTATCAGGATGGTGCCGTAAGTTTCCTTTGGCTCAAAATGGCGCATTTGGCACTGGAGTGGAATCACTGTTATATGCATTTGGACCCGTCCACGCACGAGAAAGGCAACCATATTTTTGGTTCGGGACAGACTGTGTGGGCGCGCAATTTCGGCCTATAATGGATTCCTGAAGTTGTCTGCTCACTTGATAACATACGAATGACAAAAGTAGGCACCGAAAGACCGGCCTGCCTGTAGTAATTTTTTGACGGAGAGGCAACAAGGTTGGTGGTTCGGTGGTTCAGCAATCAGGCTGCTCGTTGGCGGCAGGAGACATCCAGGAAGGACCGGTAGAGCGGCCAGGTGATGGGGTGCCCTGACGGGAGACGAGTAGTGGCCGGGGTTCACGGTCAGTGCGGACCCTGCCGGCGATAAAGCAGAGGTGGTTGATTTTTAGGTTTAGGTTTAATTAATTATAGAGCAGAACATCAGAACTGAAGAACAAGAACGGCAAAAGAGGCGTGAGCGCGGGCTCGAGCTTGCACTCATAATAGCATAAAATGCCCGTGACGACGCAACAAACTAAAAAAAAAAAAGCCAATTATTAGATTCACCCTTCCTTATCTTTTTGAACAAAACCTCAAGAAAGACATTAAGGCAGAACAAAAAACTACTTCTCTCCCTTTCTTAATAATTTTTTAACACTAGCTACAGGGAGACTACAATGAAAAAAACATCAGAACACGACACATCTTCCGAAACACACAGGCAGTGAAAAAGAAATGATATAGAAAAACTATCATATCCGTGGAAAGTTAGTCACATTTGAGATATTTGCAGTCGGAGAAAAATCTCGGCATTGCGGCTGCTGTTGAGGTCAAAGCGTTTAGATGAAAACGTTTTCTTAGAAGAAAACACAGAAAGAAAAACAATTCATCTCACAGCGCCTTGGTTCACTGAAAGCGCCCGCCGTGAACGGAGAAGATGCCAGTTCCTCCACGTACGGGCAGCCGTCGATGGAGCTTCATGGCGCGTGCTGGTGCGGGCTGGACATAGAGTCTTGAGCGAGGAGGTTAATGAAGACAGCGGCCGTCTTGTAAACGCCAACTTCTCGGGAGGCCGGAGCTGGGTGCCCATCTTGCGCGCTGACTATATTCCATTCACCCCTTAGCTGAGACTGCGGTGCAAGCTACGTCCTCGTTTGATTGGTCATACATCTCTCTTTCGCGGCGTGATCACGCTCCCGCTCATACCCACGCGCAGAGAACCGGGTCAGGTGATAAAAGGGAGGCGGATGATTTGTTTAGCAAGCACGTAGTTCCCACTGCGGTCTCAGCTTTGGTGTGAACGGAGTATAGGGCAGCATGTCTCAATGCAATGAAATTTCGTAAAGTCCAAAACCGGGTGCAGCAGAGCAACTGGCCAAAGGAAAAAGATCAGACGGTTTGAAAAGCCACGTCTTGCAGGGCAGACGGGTAAACTGAACGATCACGAGCGGTGGAACACTGTGAAGAACCTCAGGGGCCTATTTACTGCACTGAAAGAACTGAAGGAACACAAGCGACACTGCAAAGAACCTGCTCATTTACTGCCCTAAAAACACTGAACAAGCACAAGGGCAAGGACAAGCGCAACAAGCAGAGCAACGACGGGTGCAGCTCAGAAGTTGAACCAAAAGTCCGAGATTGAGAGGAACAGTACGGGCGACACAGTCAGATTCTTCTGAGCATGTTCACCCTGTCAATCCTCGGTTTCAGTGTTCAATGGTTAAATACAATCAGATTTACGACTAGTGAATAATAAAAAAAGCTTCACAATAAAACTCGGCAAAAAGAATTTCCTCCTCATTTCGGAAAACGGTTACGTCAAACCAGGCGCACGGTCGTTCGTGGTTATGATGCTCAGCTGTCGAGGACCATGTGTAGCTGCTCGCGCTTCCAAAATTTTTATTCCATCAATTTACTCCAATCGCACAATACATGCGATTATGGCGGATCTTGAAGGATCATGCTAAGGAAGAGCATAACTTTTGTATTTTTGTCCGATATCACTTATGGCTGCTTGCACGTGAATATCAAATGCGACAGGAAAGAGACAGGACGACGTCCTGTCTATTTACGGTCCCTTCTGCGTTTTGACGTTTCTTCTCTACCCCAGTCTCAGGTCAATTCAAAATGGTTAATATATACCAGCTCGTCTGCACCCTTACGATCTTTTTCTATAAAAACACTAGCTAGGTGGAGCAAACCGCCGCCCGATCACAAGGCTCCAGTCGCATTTATTCATACTGTTTTCCGCACCCTGCTTTTTCACCCCTTCTAAAACACTTTGTAGGCGTATGCAGCCGAGACCGAAGTAACGGCAGTCGCCAGTAAACACACTGATTCTCACTACGAAAAGATAAATGCCTACCTAAACAACGCAGGCTAAAAAAAAAAAAAATACCGGTGACCCTGAAGTTAGTCGGGCCCGTCCGTAATCTTGCATCAGTTTTACATCTTTATAGAATCCGCGCCGCACAAGCCGGAGGGGTGCACTCAAAATAACACGCGGGAAAAAAAGACGAGAGAGAGGAGAGAGAGAGGCAGGGGAGAGCGAAAGAGCACTCTGCAAATGTCGATCATCGTTCGAGAGAACGTCTCGCAAAGAGCGTTCCTTTTGTGTCCAACGACGACCCCCGCCGCATTTACACGCTGCCCCTACTTCCAACTATTTTAGCCAAGTGCGCGCGCCCTGCAGACACCGGACACCCCCCGTAACAGCCCCCTCCCTCCTCCTCCTCCCCTACTCAGCTGTCAATTCCTATCTCTCCCCCAGAACACGTCCTCCCTCTCGAACTCGCAATTACCGAGACGACGCGACGAGTGCTTTAGCGTTGTTGCTCACGGCAAGGGCAATAGAAGACCCGTTGACCTGTCTGTCACGTTTGAGGTAATTTGTTCGTCTATGTTACTCTTCTTTTTCTTCTCCTTTAACGTATTATCTAGTTTTTTTATGTTTTCTTAATCTTTTAGTGTTTTGGATTGACGTAGATTCGGCAGCGGCGCGTCACCGGCGAAGCGTGAACTCCGCCGAATTTTCGTGCGTCCTGTCAAAGCTCTCCGCCGCGGCCTCTTGGCTGGTCCTGCCATCTTTCGAGCAACTGGGTCCTCCTCGCCTTCTCAATATCGTTATTACTGTTTTTTTATTGTTGAAACTATTACCGGAAAAAGAAAGAATCTGGACTGGCCTGGCTTTTTAAGCGAGTGTCTCTGAGCGTGTACGTGTGCGTGTCTCTGTGCCCGCGTCTATACGCGCGTGATTGCGCATTTATGTGAGTATATATATATGTGTATACTGTCGAGACCGGTTATAGCGAAGTCATCGGGAATCGGAAATCACTTCGCTATATTCGATATTTCGTTATAACTGACTTCGGTTATGACGAAGTGCAAAATGGAATGGGAAATCGTGATCGCTTCGCTGTAGCTGCTATTTCGTTATAACTGACTTCGTTATAACCGGTCTCAACAGTATGTGCATCTGAGCGCATGTTTCTCTGCGCACGTGCTTACGCTACGAGCCATCTTAAGCCGCAGTCACCGCTCGTACATCATACAAAGGATACAGAGTTTTCTCCGCGGACATGAGGACGGATATTATCCGCGGACATGCCCCGAGCATATTCGAAGCATGCTTGCCTGGTACATAAGTATATGTTTCGCGCATGTCTGCACACTGTTGTTTTCTTTTTTTTAATGTGAAACCAGAGCGTCGTGCAAGGAAGAAACGCGCCTTAAAAGACAGCGTCTGCACAATCTCTTTCGTGCGTTCGAAGCGTCTGCGCATGCTCTGTGCCGACAGCAGCGCCACCGCCGGACGTCAGAGCCGAGCGCAAATGAAATACGTTTGGTGACCTTTTTTTTTTTTTCACGAGGGCGCCGTTGTTTTGATGTATCGTCACTTCCGGTACGGGCGAAAACATTGTTTTGCCGTCGACACGCAAATGGAATATATTTAGGATATAAAGCGTATAACCGTCATCCCTTCTCGTTTTGCCCCAGATCCTTTTTCTTTTTGTACTAGTTGCAGGTTAAATTTTTTTTTTATAATTTTTTTTGTCGTCCATATTGGATATTGAACATGATTGTAAACCTGAGACTAGAGCGAAGAGAACACAACAGAAGGTAGAAAAAGAGGAGGCAACGCCTCCTCTTTTTCTACCTTCTGTTGTGTTCTCTTTCTGCCCCAGTCTCAGGTTTACAATCATGTTCAACTTACAAAAGCTCGCCTGCACTCTGACTATTTTTTCGTATATTGGATATGTTTTCCAGGTGGCTGGGGACAAGAGTACACAAAAAAATGTCTATAAACGAAGCGTATACTGTGATACGTTCTCTCGACGGATTAGAAACTGCAAGCGCGGGCGGCAAAGAGCTGTGTTTCTTGGTACTACCGTAAAGCAGTAATTTGGACGTTTATTTGTGAAGAGTGTGTATGAACTCCGACACTTTGATTCTGAAAAGTTGAACGTTACGAGAATTGCGGTGGAGCCACGGTGATGCCGCATTGAGCGAAGTGATAATAACTTAGACCAAATTCTTATCATAGATTTGATTAAAAGTTTATATATATATTAAACACTTATTGTTTTGGGCCCAATTGTTGTAAATACAATTATTGTAGAACGTTTCTTTTTATTATTATATTAGCTAAGACCCGACTTCAGCAAACACTGCTTTGCTGAAGTTGCAATGTTGGGTGGGCTTCGCGGCGCAACACGAGCTTTACGCAGGCCCACCTTCCGTCGGAAGGCGGGGCTCTCTGCGTTACCCAGAGGGCGCTACGAAAACGAACTTGTTCTGGGGTAGTACAAACTTGAGCGTCTCAAACTGTCACACATGTAGAAGCGTGCCTGCTCTGGTGCGGAACGCGAGATCACGAGGAAAATACAAAGAAACAACAAAAATTCGAACGCCGTCGAAGCACAGGTCAAAGCTAAGACGCTAAGAGCGTGAGCCAAGAGACGCCGTTTCACGCGTTCCAAAGTAAACAGGAAGAAAGAAAATAAAGCGTCGGGACGCCAGATGTTCTGACGTCACCACCCAGAGATAAGAGACGCGTACCCTAGCGGTGGTGGCATGAATCTGGCACTTTCGATTGTCTTGCGGCGTTGAATCTAGCCGATTTCGGACGTCGAAAGGTGTTTTTTCCGTTCTTCAGCACTACACAGAAAGAAAAAATTTCAGCGAAGGCTGCCATAAGTAGTGCGAGGCCCAATCAGGTGAGCTTGTACTACCCAAAATGAGGGCGCCACAGTCTGTTCGAGAGCTTCAACGCAGGAGGCGTATCGGGAAACGTGGAACTAGGAAGTGAAATGAGCTGACCTTCGCGGCCTGACTCAAATGGAGCAACGAACACAAAGTAATGCCCACCGACAGAGCGATAAGAAGCTTTAATTTCTTGACCACCCTCTAACCTTGTGCAATCCATGCTTCCCCTATGCTTCATCTATTTCGGACCCTGGTAAGGTACTAATTGATTCCATCGAAGTTATACAAAACCGATGTTAGATTTATATTTTATAATTTCGATCGAACGGTCAATGTTAGCACCATAAACAACAAATTTTCTCTCTTCTCTGGCCCTGAATGATAGAGCAGTGGGAAAGTGGCACCACAAAGTATATTTAATTCAAGTTTGTTACATCAACGAAACGCTTCGCAGGGGGCTTATGACACCTCATCTTTATTTTTTTACCTAGACTCGAGCGTGTGCTCGCGCCGTGTGCTCGCGCCAATTTCTTTTCTCTACTCCATCATACCATCCTGCTTCCGTAGTCTCAATGACAGACCATCATCCTTTTAACAGCGCCTTAGATTGGGTCAACGTCTATAACCAACGCGCATTTCCCCATGCATTATATCTTTGTTTCAATTTGTGTCGATACCCGTTTCCCCCTCTATAGATGCGTTCTCCCTGAGGCTAAGTAAGAGAAATAAATAAATAAAGCTCATATCTGTGGAGCTCTCTTGTGGTCAACCGTGGACGGGGACGTCGATCTTGTTTAACTCCTCTTATGCTTTAATGCATAAGAGGGGTCCAACAAAGCATACCGTATGCTCTTATATAATGTAGGCTTTGGAGCATTGACTAAGCAACAGAATCAGCACACGTTGCATACAACCGTCTATAAACACGCACTCTGCTTACAAAAAAGTTTGGTCCTCCCTCGCAAATACCACAACGTTTGAATTATTCGACATGTTACCCCAAGTACACCCTACGTAAAACCTTTGCGAAACGCACGCTCTCTCGTCTCTCGCGGGGGAAACCCTGACAAAGGAGTCAAGAGATTTTGTGGTCGCAGCTCAGAGATTTAACAATTCCGCCCGTTATGCGTAACAGTTCGAGTGTTTCGTTTTGAATAGAGCCCCTTTCTCTCTCTCTCCCACCTCCCTTCCCCCAACCTTTCGAAAACCGGGAGCAAAAAATTTGTCACAATAGCGGTCGCTGTTCGTTGCTTCGCGTATATCCAAGTTTGTGCCCAAGCTGGTTTGGTAGAGCACACAGGGGAACCTTGTTTACTTCTCCCTCTTTTTTTTCGCTCTCCCCTCTGTTCAGAACTTCCTCGATGCCAAGGCCGTAGTACTTGTAGTTTCGACGTCACCTAAAGACGGCCAAACAGAATCCGCAGATTGGACAACGAGTGCTGAGCGAGCGTTCGGCTGAGAGTCTTGTACAACCAGCGAAAGCACGAATCCTAGCCGAACGCGTACGCACAACTGGGGTCCAATTGGTGCACCTTTGGCCTTCTTTGGGTGACGTCATACTCGGCGCACTACGGCCTTGCCATCCTGTTGGTGTTGCTCCATCCCCATCGCTTGCTATTTCTTCGCAGCATGTGAAGAGAGGTTGTTAGACTTTCAGACTCGGACCGGCGAGAGATTATCCGCAGGATTAAGGCCGATAATGAGAGCAGGGCTAAGAATGTGTCGAACAAGCGTTAAGCGAGTGCGGTGAATGTGTTGGCCACAATGGCTTGCGAGGGACGTACTATTTTCCTGGCACTGTGTCTGAGTGAAAACGAAAAATAGGGCGGGAAAAAAGGGGAGGGGTGAGGTGGAAAGATGGGGAAGGGGGCACGACACCTGCGTGTGTGGATCTGAGGTGTGCAGTGTGGATTATTATGGGCCCGGGCGGTTCTTTGGTAGTAAAAGGGTAACACGCTCTTTCCTGGGATGAGGCGTCTTTGTAAACGGGGAAGCGGAAGGGCCCGTGTAGAGAGAAAATAAATGATGGTGGTGGAGAGATTGACAGCAGGGTTCGTACAACTGCCGGGAGAGTTTCGAAGCAATAAAGACAGAGGGAGAAGTCCTCCTAAATGGTGCGAGGTAGTGTTTGCATTGAGGGGGTTTGAAATGTGCGCGACAATTGCTTTGGTTTTGTTTTAAGAAGGAAGCGAGACTTTATTTAGCTTCTACCATGGGATTTTCATTGAAGCTATTGGCGACGAGATGTTTTGGTGGCGCCACATTGCGGGCGCCCTCCTTTGACGCATCTGATAGGATGCAAGCAGGCGACGCGCTATGTCAAAGTACATAACCTCAAGTGGCTATGTTACTTTCAGAGCACGAAGCGAGCTGACGAGCCGAGGGATCCAAAGTCTGCGCGGTCTGTCGCAATCTGTCCTACCCGTGACGTCGCAAACGATGATGATGGTAGCCAAAGAAGCGCCCCCTGTAGTTCGCGCACGACGCCACATGTCAGTCAGGCTCAGTTCCGCCAACTTTGTGGTGGCATGTCTTTTCGTCTTCCTCTCTCTTGTTGCGTTTGAGATTTTGTGTTGTCTTGTCCGTTATAATAGTTCTTGTCTCAGGGTATTGATTATGATGTTTCCTAACCAGTTCGCCTGCATACTTAACTGCCTCGCTTTATCCTCTTTAAATAAAAGAATAAATAAATAAACAGCGCGAAAAGTAGTTGGAGAAAGCAAGTGGAAAAAACAACAAATAATCATGTCCTTCGCTAATAAAAAAAAAAGAAAGATCTTTATGTTTTTGTTTTTCGTGTGTTTTGTTGTACTTGTGCCTCAGTTGAAGGTTGTTTCTCAGATTCCCCCAAAAAGTATGGGTGCCAGTCACGGCCACAATGCTAACGGTCTCATTGTGTTGGCCTCCTAAACTTCTACATCAGATGTAGGTGAGGCGCTTCTTCGTACTTCGAGAAGTACGAAGAAGCGTTCCTTTTCGGTCATGCACGCGGCATCACTCCCCTTTAAAAAGTGCATCGTCCCGATGCAAGGCTTAAATAAATTAACACAAAGCTCAACCAAACAACAGCAAACAGTAAACTGTGGGGTCGTTGGAACCACAAATAGTCGTCAGTCTTATAGAGCATATTACGGCTTGAGACAAAACGACGTGCACTACTTCGGGTCGCCGCTTGCGGCCTCCTGCAGGCATTGCTCCGCAGCGTCCACCCACTGTGACGGGCAACTAGCTCGTACTGCTGCGTCCAGTCGTCGAAGTCCTTGTAGACATCGCTGTGGAAGGAGTCGGCGTACGAGGTGCGACGGGCAGGAACACGACGTGGAATGCAGTAGCAGGGTTCTCGGTCGGCTGGCCCTGAGAAAACATCTCCAGGTTCGGCGACTTCTTCCCTGGCTCTTTCACCAATGGTCAAATTCCGGCGGCTGGCTCCAGAGAAGGAATTTTTCCGGGGTTTGAAATCGATCTGGTCCGGCGGCTTCCCGGGGGCGTACGAGGAGTGGACATAGAAAGTCACCCCGTACCTCCACCAGAAATGTCGCGGTTGGTCGCGGGAAATGTCGCAGCGTAAAACTGAAAATGAAGGTTTTAATCACCGAACTTGTGCCAGAAACTAAAGAAAGAGCGAGCTTTGAAACAGAAGCAGCGAACGTCCTGGCGTCGGCGTGAGGGCTGGCTGGAGCGATACTGCGAGAGAGAGTGCGCGCTCTCGGCTTCTTATCTACTACTAAGAAAAAAGGGTGTATACGGGTACTCCCCTCAGGGGAGTTAGACCGTGTCCCATATGTGAATCCCTAGGGTGTATATGGTATCCCCTCGAGTTTTGGATTTCAAGTATACTCCTCAAATATACGGGATCACTTAGCACCCCCTTCAAAGTCCACGAGCTTCAGCCGACACCCCTTGCTTCGGGTACTGTTTGGCGCCCTTTGTTATATTCAGGTACTTATGTTTCACCCATAATTAGAAGAATTATTTGGAACCACTTACAACACTCCAGGAGTCAACGGATCCCTTCTAAATTTGGTGTTTCTGGACGCCATTTGTTACACCCAGGTACTCATGTGACGCCCATAACTTCAGGAATTATTTAGCACCGCTTATGATTCTCAGGGAATCACCTGATCCCTCCTAATTTGGGTGCTTTTTGCCGCTTTTTTACACCTAGGGAATCGCGTGATCCCCATAATTGCGAGGGGCGGTGGAGAAAAGCTCACCGAGAAAAGCTCACCGGAGAAAAGCTCACCGGAGATAAGCTCACCGGAGAAAAGCTCACCGCAAAACCGGCAGATGCGGAGAAAAGCTCACCGGCCTTTGAGCGGATGCGGAGAAAAGCTCACCGATTTTTTTTTTTAACTTAGCGGATTCTGCGTCAAACGTGGCAATTTAACACAATTCGCATTCGTCACTTCATTAAAAATATGTCCTCTTTTTTTGTAATATTCTTGAAGTTCATTGGGCATATTTACTAATTCCTCAGAAATTAGTAATCACCCATTTTGTATATTAATGAAGCCGCAAGTATAAAATCAGAACATCGTACACCGGTAAAAAAGACAACAATTTATTGACAGCTGACAGTGCGCCGTCGGTAGCTCTGTCAGATAAAGAGGTTTGTTCTTTGCGAGCTAATATGAATAGCGGTGTGTGAACCGTTTCAGCTCCAAATATTGTGTAGTGCCTAATAGATAAGTAGGTGTTTGTTGATGTAATCAGTGTCGGCTACGCTGTTTTCTTTCTGTTAATTTCACTAACAAAACTTTAGTTGCGAGAACAGCTTCGTCCTGTCGTGTTTGTTGTCTTCACTCCGTCGTCGTCGTTTGAGCGGTTTTCATCATGTATAACGTTTACCAACTCGCCCAATTCGCTACCTTACAGAAGACTAGTTCTTATATAGGTCACGAGTAACAACGGTGACAGTGTGCAGCTCTGAAGGTCATGGGTGGCTCGCCGTAGAAGGGCACTATCACACAAAGGCAACGTGTGGAAACACCAGCACGAACGGCTAGAAAACGTGCATGTCCGTGGAAGAAAGAAGCCTCGATATCCTACTGACTGTTTTATCCTGTTTTCAAAGGTTAACAAAAGCTTCAAAGAGAATTTCAGGCACCGCGTTGTTGCGCATGCACTTTCGGATTTTCGGCATTTACAGTTTTGATTTTTTAGGTTTTAGGCAGACATTATTAAGTTTTCGAACTTTTTCCTGTTCTTCAAGTTCATAAAGTTTTCAGTTAGGCTTTCGTTGCCTAGAGAGTAAGCCACAGAAAACACTCGCCCGCAATTATTAATTTGGGAGCAATATACCCAATAAGCTTAACAAATATTACAAAAAAGGACATTTTCTTTTTTACAAAGCTGAAGAATTTTAATGATAATAAATTGATATATGTTACGCATGATCCAACAGCCTCCATATAAAAAGAAGAAAAAAATCGGTGAGCTTTTCTCCGTATACGCTCAATGGCCGGTGAGCTTTTCTCCGCATCCGCCGGTTTTGCGGTGAGCTTTTCTCCGGGATTGAATTGCGAGTGCTGTCGGACGTTATGCACAGCACCCGAGGGTTCCCGCGAGTTTGGGGTCGCTTTTGTACACCCTGAGACTCGCGGAGCTCCAAGTAATAAGGGGCCCTTTTTCAGACCCCGAGACTTAACTAACTGGCTTGTTCAGGTGTACTGGAGGGGCGATTCCTGAGATCAGTTGTCATACGAGAGAGTTCCGAATTCTTTGTGCGTCAAGTTCCTTAAGGAGGCACTTCGAGGAGATTTCAGAGTGAAGAGAGTAATACTTCCTGGCAATGCCCCTGGCATCAAGATTTAACAGAACTTCTAGAGCAAACAATCCAGACATTTAAAAAAGTCATGCCAGTCAATGTCAACCAGGTTTTCATTGTAAAATCGAAAACTTAAAAAAAAAGTCAGAAGCATAAAGAAGTTGTAAGCAGTTAAAGCTTAACCTCCCAAAAAACCTGCCGGGCCACCATTCTCAGTGGTGTTTCTTTCACCACATGTCGCGCGCTCAAAGAGAGTCAAGGTGGACTTGATCCCCGTTGTATACTGAATATCAAAAGTACAATATATCGCGATCATGAGGCTGACGCCATGAATGACGTCGCCAACATCCACCGACAGGTCCATGCACCTGGACTCGGACAGCTGCAGATGAGAAGGCGTCCTCTCTAGAGAATAGGACCATCGGTCGAGGGTATCTTTCTCCTGGAACCTGCTAATATAATAAAGTACCATAATTAAAAAAAAAGTATGCGAATGTGTTATGATAATATGTACACTCGGCATCTCTAATCGACCTTCGACTCCGTCTCACTAAAACTGTGCAGTAGAGCCAAAGCTGCAGGGGAGGGAGCGTATACACGAACTCATCTCTGTTACGTCACGGCGTGGAGGTGGCGTGTCGGGTCGCACTTCCGGTCTGGGGCTGTGGGCGTGGAAGTCCCCATGTGAGACGTGTATTCCTGCGTTGTTTTGAAAGGAACCAGCCAAAAAACTTGCCTTCTCGTCAAAACGCCGCGACTGGGGCATTACCAAAAGAGTTGAGAAAGGCTTGAAGGTCAGTTTTCATGTGCTCGGTTCGTCCGAGAACGTGGGTATACCAGACGCCGTCAGACCTCGATTTGCTTGGGCGGGAAACACTTTGGGTTGATTTCACGGATACTTAGGGTCATCATATTTATTTGTTTTGTTCCAACATGAACGCCGGAAAACCGTCAAGTTGTACGGACCACCTGCGGACTACGTTCAGTGCGTCTTCAAGTTCAAACGGACGCCTGATCGTTCGAACTGTCGTCTGCTCTTTCAAACGTTTCTGCTTGTCGTCTGCTCTTTTTAGACGACACCTGCCCGTAGACCAAACTTGGGCCCGGTACTTGCGATAAGAAGTAAGTGCAGGCCTTATAAGGCTTAAGTTTCGAAGGTTGGTAAACAGTCTCGATGTAAACAGTAGATGCAAGGAGATGTTGATCATTGTTACCAGTGGCCATCACCGACTAGTTATGCATGATTCACATGGTCCGATTCTGCTTGAGATTTTTAGTATCGATGTCGACCATCTCAGCTACAGCTTCACGCTTTCGCAGCCCGAGCGACGTCGCGACTGAAAATTGCGAGCGAAACCTCATCATGCGAGTAAGGCTCAAGCCGCACATTCTGCGGCGTCCACGCGGAATGAATCGCGGCATGTCACATTATTCACGCCAAGTTTTGCGGTGTAACGAGCCTTGTTAATTTCGCTGAGCCGCTCAAGTGCAGACATTGCCAGGAAGACGTAGAATTAGCAATTCGAACGCGAAAAAGGGCAGGGGGACTCACACCGACACCGATAACATCGCACTTCAATAGTTTGTTTATGGGCGACGGCGGGCTTCTTGCCCACACCCCCATCGCGCATGCACGGCGCCGGTGGCGTCCGCTAGGGGAGCTTCGGTTTGTTTGTAAACATGAGTTGGTGTATAGCAACCTGTTCAAGAGGAGGGAAACGAGGAATAGGAGAGAAAGGCTGGGAATCCACCCGTTCCTCCTTTCCCTCATCGTGAAGAAGTTGGGATACGCTCTCTTCCCGGTAGGTTGGGCTGTACCACACGGTTTTAGTGAGGCGGAGTACAGAATGCTCGCGAGTGAGCTATGGCGAGACTGATTCGGCAAGGTCATGTTGGCCTCCTCCTTTTTTACGTTCGGGGTAAACTCGAATCTTCTAGATGTACGGAGGAGCGTTCCTTCTTGGCCATGCAGGTGGTAATATAATCTGAATAGGAAGGGCATACTGATGCGCGAAAACATTTTGCACAAAGATAAAAGGAAAGGTCATAACAAATTTCCGATTAAAAGGTATCGCTAAACATTCAGTCACCGATCCTGAAATATTATTCCCCTCCGTCTGAAACAGAGGGCGAATAAAATAAAATAAAACTAGAAATGGAGGAAAACAAAAACCAAAAAACGAAGGCAATCTGAAACATACTTTTTCTTCTCTCTCTTTGTCTTTAATACGCCGACATATCTTCATCTTTGCGCAAACATGCTCCGTATCTCAAAAGTAATAATCCGCGCTGTACAAATCCAGACGTCATATTCGTGTGTGTCTGTACACATACATACATCCTATCATACACGTACATATAAATACATAAATTTATACATAGATATATATAACAATGATATAAATATAGACACAACGAGACAGCCTCTTCTCCTAGTTTGTTCTGTTTCTAAGTTATATTTCGAATGTGCAATAAAAGAGAAAAACACAAGAGAACTTCCCGTACGTCTTTCTATGAGAAGAAACAATTTTGTCCGCTCCATTCCTTGTCTACATAACCTATAGACTCCCGAACAAACGCACAACAAAGGCGCACGAGACACATACGAACATGTGCACCCACATACACTAGAAGTCCCAGACTAAAATAAAAGGGTGAAAAAAGAAAAAGAAAAGAAAGAAGCAAAGCGAAGAGGGGGTTGGAACGGGTGACGGCAAGGAGATGTGATTACTTTCGAGATCCAATCGTCCCTGATTAGAAATGTCAATAGCCCACTTAGTGTATTCATCAGGTTTTGTCAACAAACCAGCAGAACCCGCCCACTCCCCCTCCCCTCCGCTCTTCCTCTCCTTTCCGCATACCAGGAACAGAAACGAAATATATCGCACGTAGAAGAACAAAGGACGCATAGGCAGAAGCTGTACGATACGTAATGCAGGAACGTGAAACCGTCCCCTCTTCCCTCAAAAAAATAAAAAAATATAAGAAAAAAAAAGTATATATGAAACTAAGGTTGTCTAAGACGCTATTCAGGGAGACGGGGATGGAACGCCGTTATTGTCTCCAAGAAATGGTAACGAAATACGTATACGGTATATCTGTTTTCTCGATTTTATGCGAGTGGATATTTAATTCTCTTTCTGTGCGAAAACAGACGTCTTTATACTGTCGGAATAAAGTTTACAAAGATCAAAAAACAAGCTGCTGAATTAGTGTTTCCGAGTTTATACGTAGAGGGTGCGAGGCGACGACTGTACCGCTGACATGATTGGCGGAGTTTATGAAACAAACACTAATTCGATAGTTTCGTTTTAATTTCGGGATAGCATTATGGGTGTTTTATAGCGATGCTAAACGTGGACAATCGTTCGAGAATATGGATAATATTATCGAATTCGAATGGGTATGCCAGCCCGACTTACAATTTCGCGAATCGCGACAATATGGAACAGTCGGAAGTTGGACAGTCCAACTTTTATCGAACTTTCTGCTGAACGCCGACAGCTATATACGACGCCCTTATTGGCCACAATCAACCCGTTTGTCAGTGCGGCTTGATTGTGGCCAATAGGGGCGTCGTATATATATAGATATAATAACTACTTCGAACATAAACTTGAGTCTTGTCCGCAGATCATACTGCCATCGTGTGTGTGAGCGAACGCCGTGTTTTTGTGTAATGTACGTACCAGTGCGACGGCAGCTTTTTGAGAGATACAAATGGCGACGGCCAAGGGAAGAACGGCCCATCAAGAAATCGCTCAAAGAACAACACTAACTGAAAGGAAGAAAACAATAAATAAAGGTCTATACCTCGGGTGAATGAATACGCATCTCCCGCCGCCGCTCGCGGGGACGGCGGGACCACTTTACGCACTCGACTGCATCGACCGCGTATAGAACACGATACGACGCGACACGAACAACAAGGGACGACAACAATGAAGGAGCGATAATAAACCCGCGAATGATGTTCGAACGGATTTGCATACACGAATAATAGGCACCGCAGAAACGAAACAACAACAACAAGAGCGATACGCCGAACGCAAAAGCTATTATACGGAAAGATGACGACAAGAGAAAACATGCATCATGTGCCACCGCCGCGCATTTACAACAAATGTTTATGGCGGGAGAGCTCTTTGGGGGCCGCTGTTAAAAGCCTGAAAGTTCTGTGGATCTGTTTTAATTTAAGATGGGCCGCAACGGATGCTACGATCCTATCCCTAGCCGATCCAGCGCCGCGGAGTGATCACGTGACTGAGCTCCTCAGCGCGTCTCTGTGCCCTGATCTGAAGGGCACGTGACCCTCACGCGGGATTGGATTGGTTTTGGACGGCTGGTAGTGTCCTCTGGTGTCCATCTCGTAAGGTAGAAACGGACGTATAGCGCAGCCCGCGCTATACGTCTACGGGAGTGTCGATGATGGCACATTAGCGGATCGTTTCGTCGCCGTTATCATATGCATGGAAACGGTGGTGGTTCACGTCGTCGTTGCTGAAAGGCTGGAAGGGGGAGCTGTATCAAATGACTGGTTCGGAGAGCGCTGAAGGTTCACACAGACCCCCCCCCCCTACCCCCCTTCCCTAAAAGTGGAAGTGAGGGGTTGCGCTCGGTAGTTTTATCGATTGGGGTTCGACGCGGAGGGCTCGGGCGCGTGGGTCACACCTCCCTCTCGTCGCTCGGCGCGGAAGAGTGGGTAAAAGATGGTGAAGGGGGTCGCGCGCGCGAGGCGTCGCAGGTCGGTGGCTAATGGCCGGTTTGGACGACGTCCGCCGCGACGCCGGCAGGTGGCGCTGAAGCCGACCGTCGCTTCTATCGATCTTCTTCCTTTCTTTTTTTTTTCGCGACGCGCAGAGAATTTGTTCTCTAGCGCGTGCGCCAGGAGAAGGTACCGCGAGCTATTCTCTCTTTCCGCTATGGTCCCCGGCGACAACTTAACAAACGCGGGGCGTTGTTTCTTATGTTGGCGCTTCTTGCTTTGTAAGTTTGTTCTCGTCACGTTCTTATTGTGTTGCTACTGTCTGCTAAACGTTGTTTTGCCTCAAGTCCAGACGCAGCCAACGGTACGAGCTAATGAGACCCTCAAGAAACGTGGCGGGTCTCCATTGCTCCGCCATTTTACTTAAAAGGGCAACTCGGTTCGATCGAAAATTTCAGGCATAAAGAGTGATTTCACATGAAAATGCACCAATAAAAGACACTGCGTCATTTAGCTACACGAAAAATGGAATGTATATATATATATATATATATATATATATATATATATATATATATATATATATATACTGTTAAATCTGACTTTAAACGTGAGCCGAAATCGAAACCAAAACTCGGGTACGTCGGTAACATTGGCCTCGGTGCCAACAACGCGGCTATCGCGTGGTGGCGAGATGTCACCTGATCCTCTGCAGTGTCTACACAACGACAAGAGGGATTGGAGCGGGCGTGTGCCAGGGCGTGAGCGTCGTCTGCACCGCACTCTTCACCACGTTTTGGTGTCGACGTAATTCGACGATGCCTGGCAAGTGCCGCGTCAGTCTGCGCACGTATTGTGAACCGAAACTTCGCGAGCCAATTATCCTACAAACGGTGACGCAAGAGGACGGCGGTTGTGATGCGAGAAACGGCGATAACGGGCCGGACAGCCGAGGGCGCGCTGGGCATGCGCGTTACGCCAATCCGTGGACACCGCTGAGCGCCGAGAGGAAAACATTGCTGACGCCATCCGCTACGCTCGCACAGAGAAGCGGAAAAAACAAACAAAAAAGGGCAATGGTGATTGCGTTTCCGCTCCAATGTTAGCGCCACGCCAGCAGCTGCAGCCTTGACCGCGCTGTTTGTTGCGCCGGGTCCAATTCGCACCTCATACACGAACCAACGAGGTAGAGGGGCTTAGAGCGACTAAACCGTGGGTTCCGGTCTGCACTCGCAAGTGACCCCCATAAGGCGGCTGCCATTGTACGCAAA